>PVKB01002728.1:135806-158127 GCA_004027205.1 Ctenodactylus gundi | reverse complement strand
CAGCAAACCAACCTACGCCCTGTGTTTATAACCACGCAGTACAAGGAAACGCCCAGCCACCTCTTCCCACGGCGTGGGCGGAGCCTGAAGCCCCGCCCACAACGCGAGCGCTCTCGGTGACGCCCCCGCGCCCTGGGGGCGTGGCCTCTGCCTCGCGCGGGACCCGCCCCTGGCGGTTCGGAACGCGCGTGCTCGCCGCGGGAGGTGGCGGAGGCGAAGGTCCGAGCCGCGCCGTCGTCCATGGCCGCCGCGCTGCTCGCCCGGGCCTGCGGCCCGCTCCGCGGAGGTGAGTGTCCACAGGTCGCGCACTGCCGGCCCGAGGAGCGGACGCGGGCGCCAGCGGCCGGCCCGGCCCTGCCGCCCCGCCGTGGCGCGCGCGGCCTTTGCCCCAGTTGGGCAGCTCCGGCCTCCTGCCCTGCCTGGTCCTCCGGAGATCTCGCTTCCTGCGCCCTCCACCTCCACGCGGACCTGCACCCTGCGTCCATCCCCCGTCGCCTCCTTCACCGCCGAGGGTCTGGGTGTCCCCTTCCTGCGGTGCCCGGCCCGGCATGGAACTCCGCCTCGGATCGGCGACCTTGAACGAAACGCCCAGCCCTTCGCAGCCTCAGTTGGCCCAAGCGTCAGTGGCCGCGGAGAACTCCAGCTGTTCTCAGAGAGCTGTGGGCGAGATTAAGTCACAAGTGTGTGTAAAATAATACAACGCCTGCTGTGCCCGCTATCCCAACCTGCCTGTCCCCAGCGGTAGCAGTGCACCTGTAGCGGGGCTTCCTTGGCGGGTCTCCATGCACTCACCCTGAAAACAGTACGGGAAACCCCTGAGGGCGAACTGTGCTAAGTGCTGCCCTTAGTAGTTAATTAAAAATTAATCCTCCCGCTCCCAGGAGGTGGGTGCCCTCATCACTCACATTTTATAGAAACTGAGGCTCCGTGGGGCTAAAATTTTTGTCTAACGTTACAGAGCTGTGCTGCTGTACTGAGGCTTGAGATGGGTAAAAGTGTTTAGTGAACAAAGTAAACATCAGCCTTTGGCTGATTTTTTTTTTTTTTTTTTTGAAACAGAGTTCAAGGCCAGTGGTCAAGCCGTTATTCACCTACAGCAAAACAAAAAGTTCTCCAAACTGCGACTGTTGTTATTGCCATTATTATGAGAGACTTCCTACAATAAAATGGAGAGGAAATGTCCTGTATTCTCCTCTCACTGACTCTGGCTCCTCCTTCAGCAGCGGTGCGTGCTCAGGACTGCCGCGGGTTGCACACCGTCTACCAGTCTGTGGAACTGCCCGAGACACACCAGATGCTGAGGCAGACCTGCCGGGACTTTGCAGAGAAGGAGCTGGTTCCCATTGCTGCCCGTGTGGACAAGGAACATCTCTTCCCCGCCGCGCAGGTAGAGCACCAACCTTAGCGACATGGTGGCCATCTGCCCTTGGATGGGTGGTGACAGCGACAGCCAGAGGCCCTGAGATCCCAGGCAGGAAGCGCTAGAGTGTGGGCTCTGGATCCGAGTGTTCCGGAGGCTTCCCTGGCCCACTGGGAGGTCACTAGCTCCACCCTCACTGCGCTCACTTCTGTGCCAGATATTGTGCTAGTAGGAATAAATAACACGTAGAGAATGCTTGACGTGTGCGACGCACGGTTCTCTGCGACCTCAGTGTGGCTTATCTTAGCTGTTACAGCAGTCCCGTGAGGTGAAGATGCTCTTTTTTGTGCCTCCCGCCATGGTACCATTGATAAAAGTCAAGCTTATTAGCAGGTTAATATCTCCAAAGCAGCCAGACCCAGCGGCACAGGCCTGTAATTCCAGTTCCCCGAAAAGCTGGAAGCAGGAGGGTGGCAAGCTGCACCCATGGTGCCCAACTTAGTGTCTCAGAACAAAGGTGTGGGGATATAATTCAGTGTGAAGGCCTTTGGCTCAATCTCCAGCATCACACACACACAGAGAAGGTCCCCAAGTTTATGGAACTGATTAGCAGAAAGCTGGGGCTCTGAGGTGTCCACCAGCATGCTCCCGCCTGTGTGCTTCCGGTGTGTTCAGCCCGTCAGCAGTGACGTGTCTAAGCTGTTACTGACTTGGCAAGATGCCCGCTGTGTAGTACAGATGCTTCATAATATTTGTGAATTAATGATTTAATGAAAGACCAAACTTTTCAGGCCTCTTCTCGCCTGTTTTTCAGTCTGGGAAATTCAAGAATCGTGGTTCCCCACATCCGTACACGTCCGGCAGGTTCTGGAGCTGTTCTCCCATCTGAATGAATATTCTGTGGTCCGTGTTTGTTGGGGGTATTGAGCCCAGGTTGTGGGAATAGCCAGGGTGCTGGAAGCTGATAGGCGCCGGGCATTCGGGTGCAAAATCAGTAACACATTAGCTGGGCTGCTCCTAGGTGGTGGTGTTGGGTTATTTAATCCTAATGGTGTCTCTGTTTAGGCTAGTGTGGGGTTTTTGCTTTCTGGGATGGCTGCAGGGATGAAGGGAGATGTTTGTCAAATGCATGGTGCGAGGCTCCTTCGTTACCATTGCAAAAACAGCAGTGTAGAGATGCTGAGGTGACTCTCCCAGGTTCGTAGGCAGGTGCATCTACCCTTCTGGCTGGCTCCAAAACCCTGCGCTGTCTGCTGTGGCTCTAGGACCTTCTCTGGTACCCCTCCTGGACTTTTTCCAGAGGCCTGGCCATCCGAGAAGCCTTGTCTGGGCAAGAGCTTTAACCAGGGAGCTCTGGCCCCGCCCCTGAGAAGCCCCCGCTGCCCCTGCACCTGCTGCATCCTCCTCATCCTCACATGTGGCTCTTGGTGACCCCTCCTGGAGCTGCCACTTTCCCTTAGTGGAGAAGCAAAAAACCCGCAAGCTCTGTGAGGAGAGGAAGGCTTCAAAGAAGCAAGGAGGCCTTGGAGGCCTTTGGCCAGCAAGGGCATATTAAGTGCGTGTCCCTAGGGCCACTGCGCGAGCCAGGCGATGTGTTGAAATCATCCTGCCAAGTGACAAAAGGCCTGATTTATCTGTATTCTGCCAAGTTATTACCAGTATTGTAGACATAGATTTGCTTTGTGCCCTTGAGCTGTCTGTAGAAATAAATGTTTTTGCAGCCTGCTTTTTTTTTTTTTTTTTTTTTTTTGAAGCAGGCTCTTGCTCTGTAGTACTGAGATCACAGGTTTATGCTGCTACACCTGGCTGATTCTTATGTGGTGCTGGGGAATCGAATCCTGGGCCTTGTTCACGCTAGGCCAGGGCTCTAATCCCTGAGCTAAACCCCTAATGCTGCTAGCTCACTCTTAACTATCCTCTGGCTTTCTACTGTCCAGCCTGGTTGATGGGCCTGAGGTTCATCCCTCCAGATTGTGGTGGAAGTGGGCTTGAAGGAGGAGGTCGGGGCGGCAACTCCTTCCTCCTGGCTCAGTGGAACGAGCTTGGTGAGGATTTTCTGCGTGCACAAGGGTAGTTGAGGATAGAATTGTGTTTTATTTTTTAACCAGGTGTTTCCACAGCTATAATCCCTTTAATTCTATTCTTATTTGCTCCTGTTTGCAGGTGTGGGTGCATTGCCTCAGGTTGTAGAAAGTGGGTGTGTTCACCACTGAGCTCATGAGCTACTGGCCCTCTTTCTTTCTTTCGTTCTTTTTTTTCCTTTCTTTTGAGACAGGGTCTTGCTCTGATGTCCAGGTTGGTCCTGAACCTGGTATGCAGCCCAGGCTGGGTTGGCATTCAGCAGTCCTCCTGCTTCGGCCTCCTGCATGCTGGGATTACAGCCATGCACCACCACACCGGTTTATGTGGCCTGGGGAATCAGACCCCCACCTCCCTTTTTCTTAAATGTGTTTCCCGGCCCCAGGGATTGAATTCAGGGCCTATGCACCGAACTATGTCCCCAGCATATTTTTTCTTTTTTCTTTCTTTCTTTCTTTCTTTCTTTCTTTTTTTTTTTCAGTAGCAGGAGTTCATTCAAAGACAAAGTATAGAGACATAATAGCTCCCCGATCTGGGGTGGGGGTCACCGGAGTGGGTTGCCTTTTCTTCCCTGCCCTTCTTAGTTTGAGACAGGGTCTCAAGAAATCACTAAGTTGCCCAGGCCGGGCTTTCTCCTCCACCAGCCTTCCAGAGTGTGGAAATCACAGGCCTGCGCCATCACACCTGCCTACTTTTTCTTTCTTTTTAACTTCACTTTTCTTAATGTTGTAATAAAAGATATATTTAAGATTTTTGTGACTTACCTACATTGATTATATGTCATATTATATAATCAGCCCAAGACAATTCCTCTTAACTTAGCATGGGCAGGGCCAGAAAGCGGGACGCCATATTAGAGCTGCAGGTTCGGGCCTGCCAGTCTCCCACCGCACACCCGAGCTGGGCACTTGTGTGGTTGCACGGGCTACCTCCCAGTAACTGCTTCTCCAAGGCTCAGCGTTAAGGCCTGTTTGCTTTTGCCCCTCTCTCTGTGCATGGTGCTAAGCTCTCAGTTACAGAGAGAGTCCGGCATGAAACAGGCAGAAGGCCCAGAGCATTAGGCACCTTTATAAAATTCGGAATAATACAGTGAATGCCTCAGAAAGCCTAATCATAGTGTCTGGGGATGTAGCTTACTACTAGGACACTTGCCTAGCACGTGGAGTGCCTGGGTGTGCTCGCCAACACCACGCACACATACCTACTCCCAAACCCCAGATCACAGTTACGACGGGATTTGGAGGCTGGCATATTCCAAGTGTGTT
This sequence comes from Ctenodactylus gundi, assembly GCA_004027205.1. Classification (NCBI taxonomy): domain Eukaryota; kingdom Metazoa; phylum Chordata; class Mammalia; order Rodentia; family Ctenodactylidae; genus Ctenodactylus; species Ctenodactylus gundi. The sequence goes on along the minus strand of PVKB01002728.1, from coordinate 153,423 downwards.
TACATATACCCAACTCATTTAAAGACAGCGCGACGCGTTAGGTGGTTACTTAATCATGTCCAGTTTTCAGATGAGGAAACTGAAGCCAGAAGTTGGGTTTTCTGCTCCGCTCCCCTCCCCTCCCCCTCCATTCTTTCTTCTTTGACGGTGCTGGGCTGCTGCTCGCCCGCTGACGCCTGCAGGGGTGAGCTTCCTTGCTCAGCAGTTCATTAGCTGGTGTTAGGTAGCCATGTGTAGACTTCATCCTACAGTTCAGTGATTTATTTATTTATTTAAGACAAGGTTTAGCTCTGTAGTCCAGGCTGATTTTGAACTCACTATATAGCCCAGGCTGGCCTCAAACTCAACAGCAATCCTGCTTCAGCCTCCTGAGTGCCAGGATTACAGGGTGTGCCACCACGCCCAGATTATGTGGAGCAGGAGCGCTGAATTCAGGGCCTTGCCCTTGCTAGGCAAGTGCTCTGACTGCTCTGCTACCGTCCAGCCTATAGCTCAGTGACCTGCCATGTGTTTCCCCAGTAGGGCAGGCTTACAAGGGAAGGGTCAAGGGGAGGAATTTTAGAGACTGTAGGCCAAGAATTAGGCCAAGAATTGGGTGGAAGGTTAGAGCTAGCTTCTATTTACACAGCTGGTTTTGTAACTTTAATCTTTTAATGTCCAACTAACAAGTAAAAGGAACAATTGTGAGTTTACAGTGTCATTTTGTTATAAAGGTGACTGGGAAACCGAGTGGTGTTTCCAACCAGTTCTGGACTTTTGTGACGTTGAAATGTGTATTTATATGTATAAAACTGAATCTCGTTTCCTCTCCTTTGCCAGGGGAATTTTTATTGACTAACTCTGAGATCCGTGCGGGCAGGGCAAGGGGTGAGGGCGGTGCAGGCTGTGGTCTCCGCACGGTGGGAGGCAGAGGCAGGTCACAACCTGGAACCCCACCTGGGCTACTTACTCAGCGAGACCCAAGCTCAGAATAAAAACGTGGCCCAGTGTGAAGGTCGTGCATTCGGTTACCAGTACTGAGGACTAAGTAATGCAGAACCTGCTTTCCCTTCCCTTGCCCCTCTCAGGAGGGTGTGGCCACGTGGAAGTGTAGGAATAGGGCTAGGGGAATAGCCCAGTGGGTAAAGCGCTTGCCTAGCAAATGCTAAGGCCCTGAGTTCAATTCCCCAGCACCACATAAGCTGGGTGTGGTGGCACAGGCCTGTAATCCCAGCATTCGGGAGGCTGAGACAGGAGGACTGTGGTGAATTCAAGGCCAGCCTGAGCTACAGAGTGAGTTCAGGACCAGCCTGGACTACAGAGCAGAAAGAAAGGGAAAGAAAGAGAGAGAAGCTGCTTAGGTGGAAGCCGCCTAGAAGCTTGTAGTCACGCCCCACTCCTCCCCTCCTCCCTGCCCGATGGCTGCTGTTGACCCTGGGACTGCCCCAGCACGCCACCTTCTTTCATTTCTTCTAAGCAGAGCTCACCGTTTGGCATTCCCAGAACATTCCTGGCATATTTCATAATTCTTTAGTTGTGGTAATCATAATATTACATGTGTTACATGTGTCTTTTAAAGATACCTTTATATGCCCAGGCCTGTAATTCCAGCCTGGGTTGCTGAGGCAGAAGGAGCATAAGTCCAAGCTCAGGCTGGGCGACTGAGTGACTTAGTGAGACCCTGTCTCAAAAATCCAAAGTATATACGGGCTAGAGGTGTAGCTCCGTGTGAGACCCTGGACTCGATCCCCAATAACACCCAAAAATACATGTTTTTTAATTGATAGCAATTGTACATATGTATGGGGTACCGTGTGGCATTTCTTTTCTCTGTTTGTGGTACTGGGGCTTGAACCCAGGGCATTTTCAGTGAGCAGTATCACCAGCCCTTTTTCATTTCACTTTTAAAATTTTTATTTATTTATTGAGACAGGGTCCTGCTGTGTAGTCTAAGGACCCCAGACTGGCCAAGAACTAATGGCAGACCTCCTGCTTCAGCCCCCAGAGTGCTGGATTAGAGGCGTGTGCCAACATGTCCAACATGGTGTGCCACTTCAGTACGTGTGTGTGTACAGCGCGGTGGTCATATCAGGGTTTGTGTTTCTGTCGCCTCACACATTTATTCTTTGCTTTTGTTGGGAATGTTCAGAATTCTCTTGGCCAGCCATCCTAAAGTGTGACTGTCCCCACCCATACTGCCATGCTGTGGCTGTGTCTCATTCCACTGTTGTAGCTAGACAGTGTCCTGAGGGCAGAGGCCCGTCTGGGTCTTGCTCGTATTTGCTGTGTGGCACAACACCTGTGCATGTGGTGACAATCAGTAAATGTTTATGAAGGCTTGCGAGTGGAGCCAGAATGCACACCTGTCAGGTGAGTGCCATTCCTGATGTCCGCATTGTCCCATGTGTCGCCCACAGCCATAGTAGGAGCTAGAGGAGGCCACTAGCAGGCGTCCTATCAATGGCTGGTGTTCTTCCTTTCTTTCTTCCTTTTTTTTTTTTTTTTTTTTGGTGGTTCCGGGGATGGACTCCACCGCTTAGCTCCATCCATAGTGCCTTGGTTATCTCTTGGATAAGTGGCAAATACTACCAGGCACGGTGGCACGTGCTTCAAATGCCAATTTCCCCAGAGGCTGAGGCAGGAAGATCACAGCTTCAAGGCCAGCCTGGAGAATTTAGCAAGACTTCATCTCAAAGTAATTAACGATAAGCTGAATGTGGTGGCGTACTCTGGGAGTCTGAGGCAGGAGGACCCTACGTGCGAGTCCACCTGAGCAGGGGACCCAGGCAAAGCCTGCTGCAGCTGTGTAGCCAGGTGAGCCGCACTGGCCTTGAGGACAGCCACGGGATGGATGCTGTCCTGGGGGCGCCGGCTCCCGCTCTCCTGTCTCACGTTTTCCCTCAGGAGCGGAGCCGGCCAGACTCGCCAGGTCATGGGGTCTCCTCTTGTCAGGGTGCAGGGCTTGTTGCTGGCTCCTGAAGCAGGGGACTGGGAGCCACACGTGCCGGCTCTGGGCGGTGGCGCCCTGTGAGCGCTGAAGCCGAGCCTCCCTCTGTAGGCAGCACGGCACCACCACGGCTTCCTGGCTGCTGTGGTCCCTTTACGCAGGTCAGAAAGGGCTACAAGCCAAGCCCCTGTCCTTGGCCTTTCCTCCTGCTGCTTCTCTGTGTAGGTTTCTTCCTTTTGGTCGCTTCTTCTCTGCCACCTTTTACTATCTTCCACTCCCGGGCTTTCTCCTTGCCTCTTTCAGGATGCTCTTTAATGAGCCTTCCTTGCAGTCGGAACTTAGAGGTGTGTGTCAGAATAAGAAAGACCGGCAAACACACCCCCATTCTTTGCTAATAAAATAAAACGGGGTTGAGGTGGGCTGGGCTGGAGGAGTAGCTGAGTGGCTAAAGCTCTTGCCTAGCAAGCTCAGGCCCTGAGTTCAGTTCCCCAGCACCACATATACTGTGCGTGGTGGTGCACGCCTGTAATCCCAGCACTCTGGAGGCTGAGGCAGACGGATTGTTTTGAGTTTAAGACCACCCTAGATTATGTAGTGAGTTTCAAACCAACCTGGACTACAGAGCAAGACCCCGTCTCAAAAAAATAAAAAAAAAAAAAAAAATAGAAAAACAAGCCATAAGCTGAGCCTGGTGGGGTAGGCCTACAGTCTCTGCACTCTGGGCGACTGAGGCAGGAAAATCTCAAATTTGACCCAGCCCAAGCAATTCAGTGACTTAGCAAGACTTTTTTTCGACATAAAGTCTTTCGGCTGAGAAAGTTGCTCCATGCAGAGACTCTGGATTCAGTCTCCAGTTCCAGAGGAAAACGCGCCAGGCAGTACAGCCAGGTAGTACATGCCCGTAATCTCAGCACTCTTGGTTGGGAAGCTGAGACAGGAGGACCCTAAGATTTAGCCCATTTTCCACAAGTGTAGGGTCTCATTCTGTGGTCCTGCCTGGTCCTGCACTCTCCAGATAGCCCAGGCTGGCCTCCAACTTAACAGCCTCCCGAGTATTCAGATTGCAGGTGTGTGCCACCGTACCCTGCTAATCTTTATGTGGTTCTGGGGATTCGAACCTAGGGCCTTGGGCATGCTAGGAAAGTGTTTTAACCACTGAGCTACACTCCTAGCCCCCTTCTTGGCAATTTAAAGACCTAGCAAGACCCAGTCTCAATGTTCAAAAAAAAAAAGGCTGAGGATGTAATGCAGTGCAAAGGCCCTGGGTGCATTTCCCAGAACTGTATAAATGAATGGATGAATGAAAAGCAAATGCTGTGGCCACAGAGTCACAGGCCTGTAGTGCCACCCCTTGGGAGGCAGGGGGATTCCAAGTTTCAGCCCAGTCTCTGATAGAAAAGTAGTCATATATTATAAATGTATCCTAGTTTAAAATAATGAAACATTCAAAACAAAAAGGGCTGTGGCTGTAGCTCAGTGGGAAGGTGCTGGGTTCAGTCCCTGGTACTGCCCAAAACAGTGAGAAAAGAGGGAGGGAGAGGGGTGCCGAGCGCTGCCGGGGTTCTCTGCCTGGGGTCACCATGAAGTCCTGGCGGCCAGAGAGAGGAGGTGTTGAGGGAGATGGGCAGTTGTCAGGTCTGGCTCGCGGCTCTTGCTGCCGAAATGGCCCACACCTAGGAGGGCACCTCCCCGACGCTGTGGTGGCCACGGAGGTGGGGTGGGGGGTGGCTTCGGGGAGGGCCTGTATTGTGCCGAGAACACCCACTGCTTGCTGGTGCCAAGCAGGGGAGCACAGGTCGGCAGGCCCGCGCGCCTCAAGTCTCTGGTGGGAGTTTCCCGTGGGAACGGTGCAGGATGAGTCTGGAAGGGGTTTCCTAGAGAGACTCGGACAGCGGACTGACAAGCACCCCTTCCCTAGCCGGTACGTGGGGAATTCTCGGCCTGTGGAGTTCCTGCGTGGGCACTGGCTCACTTTCAGTGATGCTGGTCACTGAGCCTGGGACCTTCACAGTGCATTGCATATCCCTAGCCCCCCTTTTTATATTTTTAATATTTTATTTATTTATTGACTTGTTTATTTTGAGCAGGGTCTTGCTAAGTTGCTAGTTTGCAGGCTGGAGGAATCGCACACTGGTTGGAACACTTGCCTAGCAAGCGCAAAGCCCTGGCTTCAAATCCCCAGCACCAAATAAGCCAGGCATAGTGACACACACCTGTATCTCAGCATTCGGGAGGCTGAGGCAGGAGGATTGCCTCGAGTTACAGGCCAGCTTATGCTGCAGAGTGAATTGCGGACCAGCCTTGGCCCAAGAATGAGACCCTGCCAAAGAAAAACAAAAGTTGCTATGTGGCTCAGGCTGGGGGGCTTCAACTCATGATTCTCCTGCCTCAGCCTCTCAAGAGTGCTGGATTATGGCATTGCAGGTGGTGTGAGCCACCGTGCTTGGCATTTTTTTTTTTTTTGAGACAGGGTTTCACTGTGTAGTGCAGATGGGCTCAGAACTCACTTTGTAACCCAGGTTGGCCTTAGAATCATGGAAATCTTTCTGCCTCAGCCTCCCAAGTGTCTGGATTGTAGGCATGTGCCACCACGCCTGATTAATTTTTATGTGGACCTGGGAATCAAACTCAGGGCCTTGTGCATGCTGGACAAGCTCGGTAACCACTGAACTGTGTGCCCAGCCCCGACCTGCACTTCTGTATCCTGACTTAGTTAAGTACTATTTATGGGAGGAGGAGATAGAAACTTTATAGTCCAGAAGTAGTGCTGAGTGGAGAGAAAGAAGAAAACATTAAGAAATGTTTTTCCTAGTTCACCTTTGTCACGTCAGAGTGGTGTGAGAATGTGGCCACAGGATTGTCGTTACGGTCAGCCCTGTGTCCATGGAATACTCGTTCATGGATTCAACCAAGAATTGGAAATACCCAGGAAAAAATGCATCTGTACTGAACATGTCCACCTTGTTATTGTCCTTCTCCACATCAGGGGTCCCCAACCCGATCACAGGGTGGTATTGCTCTGTGGCCCTGAAGGGATGGGCCCACCTGCGCGGAGCTTCTTGGAGCCCCGCCCTCTGTTAGCTGGAGGCAGGTAGGTTCTGATGCCTCTGCCGATTGACAGGAGGTGGGGCTGTGCCTTGCTCCCTGCTCCCTTCCCGCTGCTGTCATTGCGAGGCTGTCCCCCAACAACCTTGTGCAGAACTAGTGCCCCCCTCCCCTCAGGAGAACAGTCTGTAGCTAAACCTGTCCCTGGTTGTCAAAAAGGTTGGACACCCCACCCAAAATTACAGTGTAGCAGCTGTTCACACTGGATTTGTCTGGTAAGTCAGACTTGACTTAAAGTCCAGTGGTGCCTGGGGGTGGCTCACCAGGCGTGCATAAGGCCCTGCGTTCTGTCTCCAGCACCACAGAAATAAACAAGTGAGAGAAGTGAGCCCAGGAAAGCACACAGGACACATGGGGGGTTCTGGGTGGCACATGGGCTTCTGTGGGTCTTCCTGGAAGGGGTCCCCCTCCCCGCTGACGGATGACTATGTCGGAGGGCTGCTGAGCTGGACACACCTGTGATTGCTGCACGCTGAGGATGAGCAGAAGGATCCTAAGCTTGAGCCAGGACTGGGCAGTTTAGTGAGACCCTGTTTCAGATCTTTTTTAGTTGCTGGGGTTGTAGCTGAGTGGTTGCAGGCCTTGCCTAGCATGCGCAGGGCTCTGGGTCTGATTCTCCAACACCACGTAAAAGTTAGCTAGGTGTGGTGGCACACGCCTGTTACCTGGTGCTAAGGAGGCTGAGACAGGAGGATTCCTGTGAGTTGGAAGCCCACCTGAACTACGTAGTGGGTTCAGGACCAGCCTGAACTGCCGGGGATACGGCGAGGTACGAAGGCTCCAGGTTCAAGTTCGAATAGGGAAGGTAAGGGTGGGGGCCAGTGACAGTGAAAGCAGTGGCTTCCCCCCCACCCCCGCCTTTGCTACTTGTCATTGCTGGACACCCGCAGTGTGAGGGAGGGAAGGTTTATGCCGGCTCACGGTTTCGGCAGGTCACCTGCTGTCCACTCACGTGCTCCCACTCAGGCCACACACCCCGGTGGCGCCCTTCTCTCAATTCCTGGCCCACAAGTCGGTCACACACACCCAGAAGCTCTTCCCAGGCTCTTCCTAATCTCAGCAAGTTGATATAATGCCTCCAGCTCCAGCCCCAAGCATGTGCCCCCCAGGCAGGCGCGCCGCACTCAGTCCACGGTACCCCTGCATCCAGACCTGTGGCGCTTTGGGGCCATTTGAGATTCACACCATCTGCCCCTTCCCGTCTCCTTCCCCAGAGGCTGTTAGTCCTTTCTTCCCGAAGTTAGGGAGGCTCTGCTGTGGCCGCACGCCTCAGGGGAGGGAGACCTAAGAGGTGAACCATCCCACGATTCCGCAGCTGGAGGCCAGCAGGGCCGGGCCGAGCAGCGCACTGGCACTGCCGTTCCCTGGATGATCTTGGCCCTTGCCAAGCTTCGTCTCAGCAGGTTGCTTGACTGCTGAGCTCCGGTTCCCCAGCCACACCGAAGCATTTGGCGTGTAGTAGGAACTTGGTGTTAATGGTTACAGGTACTGTTTCCAAATCAAAAACCCCAAGCTCAACCAGGCATCCTGGCCAGTCCTGTAATCCCAGCTCCTTGGGAGGTTGAGAAAGGTTGGCAAGTGCCAGGCCGGCCTGGGTGACTTCACGAGGCCCCATCTCGAGGAACAAAACTAAACAAAGGCCTGTGTGGTGGCTCCGCAGGGGAGCACTTGCCCAGCAGCAGTCAGTCCCCAGTACCGCACGAGGGCGTGCACACACACGCACACACACACGCTCGTGCACAGCAGGCTCTGGTCATCCATTCTCACCAGCAGTAGGTATGCGGCAATGCAGACAAACACAGAGTTTCTGTGCTCCTGGTCAGGGAGAAAGACCTTAGTCGGAATGGGCCCCTTAATAGACGTGAAGTTCCACGTGTGCAGGTACTGCAAAGGGGTTGCAAGAATGTGTAATTAAAGGTTTGACTTTAATCAAGGAAGCCCAGATGTGGCAGCCCAAAGATGAGGCTTGAGCAGAGATCAGAAGGAAGGAAAGTCACCCAGGACAGAGCTCTAAAGGGTATTACTGATTCCTGACATAGGAAACAACATGTGCGAAGGCCCTGTGGTGGGGAGGAAGGACGGGTATGCTTAGGCACTGAAGGTCAGTATGGCACCGTGCCATTCTGTTTATCACTGAGTCTCCTGAAGGCTTCCGGTGCCTCCTGCCAGCTCACTGTTGTGGCTGTGGGCAGAGTTGTGTAAGCGTGGAGCGGGGGCAGAATGGCTTGTACCATGTGGACCTCAGCTGGGCTGGGCCTTCAGCATCTGAAATTGGGGCTCCTGATGTGGGTGGGTGGTCGGGAACACGTGGCCTAGGCACTAGAGGGGCAGGAGGGGTGGGTGCTGCCCCACAGCCTCTCTTACTGTGACCTCTGTCCCTGAGCCAGGTGAAAAAGATGGGTGAGCTGGGGCTGCTGGCCATGGACGTGCCCCAGGAGCTGGGCGGGGCCGGCCTGGACTACCTGGCCTACGCCGTCGCCATGGAGGAGATCAGCCGCGGCTGCGCCTCCACGGGTGTCATCATGAGTGTCAACAACGTGAGTCCCCGGGCCCAGGGGACGCGGGGGAGGGGGGAGGGCACGGGTCGGCCCAGCCTCCCCGCTCGGCTCCGGGAGTCCTCTCTGGACTGGCCCCAGGCGGGCAGGCCCCGGGGAGAGCAGGCCTGGGCGCCGCCTCCAGCCTCTCCTCTCCCCCCACCCCAGTCGCTCTACTTGGGCCCCATTCTGAAGTTTGGCACCCTGGAGCAGAAGCAGCAGTGGGTCACCCCGTTCACCAGTGGCGACAAGATCGGCTGCTTTGCCCTCAGTGAACCCGGTACTATGGGGCTCGGCCAGGGTGGCAGACGCGGGCGGGCCCTGGCTGCTGCCCGCCCCTTCCCCGGCGTTGAAGCGAGGTCTGTGCTACCGGAGTTGGAGGCTGTTGCCGATTGACCTCTGAGCCGGTGGAAGGGACAGCTGGCTTGAACCGAGGCTGCCCAGTGTGCCTAGGAGCCTGCGCCGGCTCCCCGGGGTGGGAGGAGGCCCCGCCCCTGCACAGCACCCGGTGCCAGCGGGCCGGTCCGAGAGCTCTGGGAGTTGGCCGGCCTGGACCTGACCCCGGACCCATTTGTGAGTCCTGCTCGCGGCCGGCTGGGTCGGGCGCAGCGTGGCGGGTTCTGAGTCTCGGTGTGGGGCAGGGAACGGCAGTGACGCGGGCGCCGCCTCCACCACGGCGCGTGAGGAAGGGGACGCGTGGGTCTTGAACGGCACCAAGGCTTGGATCACCAACTCCTGGGAGGCCTCCGCCACAGTGGTCTTTGCCAGCACGGACAGGTCCCTGAAGAACAAGGTGGGGCCCCGAGAAGGGGCAGTCTGCCTGCCTGGCCCCCTCCAGCCCCTTCAGTCTCTGGTTGGGAGCTAGGAGCTGTTCTGCCCCCGGCGAGGTGCCCTTCCCCTCTCCCTGGACTCTGTGCCTTTCCTGGCACCCAGCAGAGGGCGCCTTGGATTGGGCGTGTCCCCTTGGGCCCGGTGGGCCGGCTGGCTGGACAGCCTGTGGGAACACACAGCTTCTCGGGCTTTTCAGGGCATCAGTGCCTTCCTGGTTCCCATGCCAACGCCGGGGCTCACGCTGGGGAAGAAAGAAGACAAGCTGGGTATCCGGGCCTCGTCCACGGCCAACCTCATCTTTGAGGACTGCCGCATACCCAAGGAGAACCTGCTGGGGGAGCCCGGCATGGGCTTCAAGATAGCCATGGTGAGTCCAGCGGGGTGGGGGTGGGGGGCGGCACCCTGCGGCCTGGCCCTGGGCCGTAGCCCGCAGCCACTGACCGGGCAGTCCCCACAGCAAACCCTGGACATGGGCCGCATCGGCATCGCCTCCCAAGCCCTAGGCATTGCCCAGGCTGCCCTGGACTGCGCGGTGAGCTACGCTGAGAGCCGCGAGGCGTTCGGGGCGCCCCTCACCAAGCTGCAGGGCATCCAGGTAACTGGTGTGACCTGTGCCCGCACCTCCCTCTCCTCGGACCTGCCCTTGGAGGCGGGACGGGGCGCCGGCTGACAGGTGGCGCTGGGTTGTTGCAGTTCAAGCTGGCTGACATGGCCCTGGCCCTGGAGAGTGCCCGGCTGCTGACCTGGCGCGCGGCCATGCTGAAGGACAACAAGAAGCCATTCACCAAGGTGCCTGTGGGGAGGGCCGGCAAGGGCCGGGCGGCAGCAGGCTGGGCCCGGGGGTGTGCTTCACCTGGGAGGTCCTGCAGCCCTGCCCCTGCTGAGGGGCTGGGAGCTGGGGACCCCTCCACATGAAGTTCCTGACTGCCACCCCTGCGCAGGAGGCGGCCATGGCCAAGCTGGCTGCGTCAGAGGCTGCCACTGCCATCAGCCACCAGGTGAGCATCCACGAGGCCTGCGATGTAGCCCTTGCCCCAGCTGGCCTTCCCGTGTGCTGATGCGGCCCTGTCTTTCCCCACCGGTGGGGTCTTCTGCCCCTGAGCCCTGCTTTCCACCGCAGGCCATACAGATCCTGGGCGGCATGGGCTACGTGACGGAGATGCCTGCGGAGCGGCACTACCGGGACGCCCGCATCACTGAGATCTATGAGGGCACCAGCGAGATCCAGAGGCTGGTCATCGCCGGGCACGTGCTGCGGAACTACCGGAGCTGAGCCCTTTTGCGGGACCCCTGTCCCCTGCCAGCCTGTGGACTGTGGAAAGGGAGCGGAGCCACATGGCCTTAACCGTGCCCTGGGCCAGACTGGGCCTGGGACCTGCCTTCCACCCACAATGACCTCAGCCCTGCACCCTGGCTAAGAGGCTTGGCCGCCCTCTTGCCTGGTCTACACCGCAGATCAGACTGTTAGGAAGGGCCTCAGGGAGAGGGAGGTAACCGCCATGGGCTGTGACTGAGGACCCCATCTTCAGCTCCGCTCTGGGCTTTGCTGCCTCTGGTCCACCCCCAGCCAACCGTGCCTCGTTTCCGTGGAGTGGCCATGGAGAGCCAAGGGTACCTCCTGGAGGTTCCCTGCCCCACAGGACCAGGCCCTTCGCCCGGGCCTAGTCTCAGGAGGATGAGCAGGTGGGGCAGGAGTGACCAGCTCGCAGTGGCGCCTTCTCTCAGGCCCCAGGTTCGGGGATTCCACTTGTGAAGGCTGTGGGGCCCAGTGGGGCCTGGGCCTGCTCCGCCAGCTGCAGATAGTGCAGGTGTGTGGTCTTCTGGGTATAGGTGGGAGCCAGTTCTTGACAATAAAGCACACCTGTCCCCACCCTTGGCCGTGCCCTCGCCCTGTCTTTCATCTGCATCGTGGGCCCTCTGTCGCCCTGTGCTGGGTAGGAGTGGGTGGTGGCATCCCTGCCTACGAAAGCTTGGAACTGTGGAGCTGCAGGAGGCGGGTCTCCCTCTGTAGCCCAGGCTGGCCTTGAATTCATGGCAGTCCTCCTGCCTCAGCCTCCCAGAGACCTAGGATTACAGATGTTCATCAGCTCACCTGACTTACCTGGTGCCCCGGAATCGAACCCAGGGCTGTGTGCTTGTTAGGCAGACGCTTTAACTGCTGACCTACGCCCCTAGCCATCCAGCCCTTTTAAAAATACTACTTTGAGCTGCACGCTGTGGCACAGGCCTGTAATCCCAGCAATCTGGGAGTCTGAGGCAGAAGGATCTCAAGTTTAAGTCCAGTGTGGGCAATTTAGCAACTTAGTGAGACGCTGTCTGAAAATCAGAAATGAACTCGGGATATAGCTCAGCCTGAAGACCCTGGCTTTGATCCCCAGTACCAAAAATAAATCAATAAATAATTTTATTTGGAAATGAATCTCACTAAGCTGCCATGTCACCCAGGCTGTACTCAAATTTGCAGTTCTACTGCCACAGCCTCCTAGAGTGTTAAGAGTTACACGTGTGCCCCACCATGCGGCTGTAAGGTCAGCATGCTCAGTCTGAGTGGTCGAGAGCGCTGGCTCTGAGCCACAGTGGGAGGGGGTCCCGCCCAGCATCTGGTGCCTGCCGGAGTTGGCCTTGGGTCAAGGCCTGGAGTGAGGTCGCTGGGATGGAGGCGTGAGCGAACAGAGCTCAGGGCTGGCGGGGACAGCCCTTGGGAGAGGTGGAAGGGAACTGCCTGTCACGGCTGTCAGGTCTGTCGTGGGGGAGGAGGGAAACGGAGACCCCCGCAGAACCATCTCCAGGCATGCGGAGTCACCCGGGCCGTGTTGCCTATGAATTCTGGCCCCAGCACCCGCCGTGGGCCTGCAGCCCCCAGGCCCCAGCGGATCCAGCCAGCACAGGGCACACCTGGCCTTCAGTGAGCCGGGTGGGGCGGTGCCTGAGACCCGGGAAGCCTTCCCCGTGTGAATTTAGGTCCTGATTGCCCCCAGCTGGGGCTCCGCAGGGGAAGCGTGCACCCACAGGTGGCGGCTTCCCCGCTCTTATAAAAAGGCCTCCACGCCCCTGCTGACTGGGCGGCAGCCGGGCGTCTTGCAGGAGTTCGAGTGGTTGTGTCCGCCTCCTGGCTCCAGGTAAGCGTCTCAAGGGTCGTGGGTCCCAGCGCGCACTCTCTGTGTCCCTGTCCCCCTCTTTGTGCCCACCCAGGCTCAGGTGCCAGCCATTGGTGACTCCTGCCTGCCGCACCCAGGAGCTGGTGAGAGTTGGTCACTCGCCAAGGCGCAGTCTCAAGTGGGGTTCCTGTGGGCCTCGGCACAGCGGCTGTCCAGAGGGTTGCGTGGCCTCCGGGCCCAGGGGCACAGGCTCCTGGCGGAGTCGGGGCTGGGAAGGAGTAGGGACCTGGGGGGCTGTTGTTGGGCCGTGCCTGTAGGTGATGAGGGAGGGGAGGAAAGTGGGGCCCGGGGGACCCAAACTGGGCCAGTGCCCAGGCTGGCAGGACTCGGGCTGCCCCTGGCTTGCGGTGAGGCCCTGGGCCTCAGGTGGTGAGGGGCAGGGGCGGCAGCAGGCCCTTTGTGGCGGGGGAGCGCTCAGCCTGACTCGGCCCAGGCCCCGCCGGGGTTTCTGCCTGTGGAGCTTCAGGGTCAGGGGTCGGCCTGGCACCCCCATTGTGGTCTGTTTCATAGATGAAGTGACGGGCTCGGACCCAAGGTTCTGTGTGATTACGCTGGGTGCTTCAAGAGCTGTCCTCGTCCTCTGTGTGTGACCGTGCATTGGGGGTGGCGTCATCTGCCCTTGGCCGCCATCAGGCCCCACTGGCCCGTCTCCCAGAATCCTTCTTGCGTAGCGCTAACTCTCGGCTCTACCCCTGGGTGCGCTCCAAGCTGAGTGTGTGTTTCCTAAGAACGAGGACATTCATTCTTAGATCCACTTGTGGTGTTGCCTGTTGCCTGGTCGGTCTTAGCCGCTTTGTCCAGATCCTGTCTGCGTATGTGTTTACGTTAGTCCCCTTCATGCCCATGCAGCTCCCAGTTCCTTAGTCCAAGGTTTAGGTTGGTCTTGTGGCTTACTTGTTTTTTTGAGATGGAGTCTCACTATGGGTCAGAGTTGGTCCTGAACTCACTTTGAAGCCCAGGCTGTCCTTGAACTCACAGCAGTCCTGGCTCAGCCTCCCAAGTACTGGGATTACAAGCAAGCACCACCACACCCAGCTCATTTTTAAGTGATGCTGAGGAATTGAACCCAGGGCCTTAGACATGCTAGGTAAGTGCTTTAACCACTGAGATAACACGCTCAGCCCTGACTTTGGCTTTTGTTTGGTTTCAGGCAGGGTCTTGCTCTGTACGCTGGTTTTGAACTCACTATGTACCTCTCTCTGGCCTTGAACTCATGGCAATCATCCTGCCTGTTTCCCTAATGCTGAGATCAGAGGCAGGCGCCATCATGCCCAGTTCATGCAGTGCTGGGAAATTGAACTCAGGGCTGTGCACTTGCAAGGCAAGAACTTTAACTGCTGAGCTATGCCCCAGCTCTGACTTTGTTTTTTTTTTTTTTGAAGTGTTCAGCTTGGTACTTCTGGAGATTGTCATTTTATTTAACCTGAAAAAAATTGTAATGAGTCTCATGATTTCGTCCTGATGGGGTCCGTCGTGTGGCCTGTTGGCAGCAGTAGTGCCATGACTTACTCCTGACAGATTATTTGTGGTTGATCATCGCCTTGCTCTCCCGATACCTGTCAATAACATTTGGCTCCTCGATCCTCTTAGTCTCTGTAAAGAACTAGTTGTTGGTTTGATTTGACATTGAGTGTCGGTTTTTAAATTGTATTTGGTAGTTGCGTTTTCTTCCACTCTGAGTGTGTGGGTTTCTTTTTTATTTTTCCACTTCCCTGGCATAGATTTTTTTTCTAATAAAGTGATATATTTTAAAGCATGGTTTCTACTTCATTTATAAATTTTGAGGGGCTGGAAGAATGGCAGAGAGAGGAGAGCGCTTGCCTAGCAAGCACAGGGCCCTGAATTTGATCTTCCAGCACCACATAACCCAGGCGTGGTGGCAAATGGTTGTAATCCCAGAACTCAGGATGCTGAGGCAGGAGGATTTGTCATGAGTTCAAGGCCAGCCTGGCTACATAGTGTGTTCAGAACCAGCCTGGAGTACAGAGGGAGATCCGAGCTGAAAAAGTGGCACAGAACCACAAAGGAACCCTTTTCTTCCTGATCATGAGGTAAGTGGTTTTATTCTCCTCTGTGCTCCTGCCAGATGTGCAACCTCACCACCGGCCTGAAAGTGATTGGCCAGCTGACCACGGACCGAAACCTCCAAAGCTGTGAGCTAAAATAAACCTTTTCTTTTTATAAGCTGATCATCTCAGGCATTTTGCCATAGCAACAGAAAAGTGACTAACACACTGATATCTAACTTGTGCCAGTCTCACAAATATTACTTAATTTGTAGTTTACATGGGAATTTGAGCATATTTTTAAAATGTTTATTGGCTCAGGAGGCCAAGGCATGAGAATCACAAGACCAAGCCCAACCTGGGCAACTAGGCCAAGCCCTGTCTCAAAAAATAAAGGTGTGGGGAGGAAGCTCAGTGCAAAGGCCCTGGGTTCAATCCCAAGTACTCCCTTAGCTCCCCCAGAGAAGTTTCCTTTTTTTCCTTTATATATTGTTTTGCATGTAATGGATGTTTTTCTCCTGAGTTTCTTTATTTCACTGGTAGAAGACCTTTAAACTCTAAATAGGTATGGCCAACCTGTGCTCTGCCAGGTTCCCTCCACCACAGCTTTTTGAGTAAAGAAAAATTGTCCTGGGCCACATATAAAATATATAGATAATAAGTAATAAAACTTTTAAAGTTTTTTTGTCTATAACTGTAAAGAAAACCTCAAGGCCAGACAAGCCAACAGCCCCACAGACCTTGGGTGGCCCATTCCTGGTCATCACCCTTGTTGCTTTTAGGTTCTGCATTGTCTGGTCCAGGAGCTCTCTTTAACTATAAAGTGAACCCCTTCCCAGTTGCCCCTTCTGCCCAGGTCTCGGCAACCCCTAGTCTATGGACTTAACCTCTTCCAAGAACCGTATATAAATGGAACCATATCAATACAGCCTTTTGTATAGCGTGATAGGTTGGCTCTAGAAAGTCCCCCAAAAGCCTCATGTATTCGGATGTTGTGTCTTATGGGTATTGGTGGATACTGAGTGTGTGACCTGGAAGGGGTGGATCCCTGGGGCTTGACCTGGAAGTGAATATGCTAATCCTGCTCTTCCTCCCTCACTCAGCTTTCTGTCTGCCTTACCATGAATAGTTGTTCTCTGCCGTGTGTTTCCAACATTGTCAGCTATGAATGAACTATGTGACACCTTTTGAAATTGAGCTGAAATAAATCTTTCCTCAAATTGTGGATGTTGAATACTCTGACACAGGACAAAAAAGTAAGACAGAAAATGGTGTCAGAAGTAGGGTTGTTGCTGTGACTACCTGACCATGTGGTTTGGAAGCCTTTGGAACTGGTTAGTGGGAGGAGTTTGGACAGATTCGTAGATGACAGCTAGAGAAGCCTTAGGATGCCGTGGGCCAAGCTTGAGGGGAAATTCTGATCAGAGCACAGAAGACCAGCATGGTGACAGAAAGGTGAATTGTAAAGGCCCGGCCGAAGAACTTCCAGATGGGAAGGGGACTTTACTGGCAGTTGGTCCAGCAACCATGCATGCTATGCTCTGTCAAAAGCATGTTGGCGTTTTGCCATCGTCCAGGGACTTTGAAGCTGAGGTTAAGGGCGCTGGCTGCTTTCACTTGACATAGTGTTTTGGAGGCTTCTCTGTGTTGTATCATAATCTCCCCACTCTCCAGCCATCTTCATACCCAGTGTTTTGGTTCAGGGTTGTTATGGTTATTTCTCCTCATGCACCCCTTTTTTCCCCACACTGTGCTACATCTTTAGCCCATTTTATTTATTTATTTTTTTAAGATGGTGTCTCACTAAGTTGCTAAATTGCCCAGGCTAAGTGTGAACTTGTGATGCTGCTGCCTCGGCCTCCCAGAGTTCTGGGATTATAGGCCTCTGCTGCTGGAACCAGTTTCTTATTTTCCTCTCCCGAATCACAATAAAACACTAGTTATCTTTTAATCTTCATTTCTCCTGTAATCTCTAGAATTTGCTTATATTCTTCATCAAGAACTTTATCCGTGGTTATTTCACTGAGATCTATTGTTTGGTAAATGTTCTGAGAGCTGAGAATATTCTTTAAAAAATTTTTTTTTAGGGCTGGAGGAATAGCACAGCAGTTACAGCACTTGCTTAGCAAGCAAAAGACTCTGGGTTCAATTCCCCAGCATCCCAGAAGCTGGGTGCAGTAGTTTACAGCCGTAATCCCAGCACCTGGGAAGCGGAAGCAGGAGGATTGCTGTGTACTTGAGACCAGCCTGGGCTCCCTAGTAAGTTCAGGACCAGCCAGGGCTACAAAGTGAGACCCTGTCTCTAAAAAAGAAAACTGTCTCATAATTAAAAAAAAAAAAAAAAAAAAAAAAAAGGCTAGGGTTGTAGTTCAGTGCAAAGGCTCTGGGTCCAATCCCCAATACCACAAAAAAAAATTTTTTTTTTTTTTTGGTTGATGTTAGTTCCCCCTCTCCCCATAGGAGTAGTAATGTAAGCAACAGTCATTGAGTGGGACAAAACAGCAATGAAAAACCCTTCGCCAAGAAGCCAAGAGGAAACCCAAGCAGGTGTCCATTAGAGAAGAAAGAAACAAAAAGCTCCTGGCCGAGGGGCGGGACGAGGCACCAGCAGATAGCTCCTCACAGCGGGTCTGCAGGCTCCTTGTATAGAGGCAGAACAAAAGGGAACCAGGGGTATGAGGGCACTCTCAGTGATTGGCTAGAGCGATGAGATGGCTTTCAGTAACTGGCTGGAGCTGTGAGATGGCTCTTAGTGATTGGTTGGATCGATGAGCTGGCTCTTGATGACTGGCTCCTTCGCACGCACGTAACTTGGCGATGGAGGAAGTACATCTACTTTATTAACTTTAGGAAAACTGGAACATATTAACTACTGCAGTGTCTCCTCCCTAAAGTGCCTGCCGTTCCTCTCTGAGAGGCCCACCCTGCTGCCGTAGGGCGTTGGGGAAGTGACGCCTGTGACTACTTCCTGCTGAGCCGGAACTTAGGAGGGCGGAGGGATCTACCTAGTGGCCTATGGGGTCAAGTGCTGTCAGGCAGCCAAGTGGGCCGTGGTAG
>PVKB01002728.1:0-135706 GCA_004027205.1 Ctenodactylus gundi | reverse complement strand
TAATGCTGAGCCGTTCCTCCAGCCCTTTTTTTTTTTTTTTAAGGAACACTATTTTAAAAAGCTGTACGTGCACGTGACTGCACAGATGTGCGCGTACGCTGCGCGGGGAGGCCCGGGAGCAGGCGCCGTACTGCCAGCAAGCAGCCCCGAGCCAGGAGGGAGTGTTTCGTGAACTGCGTTCATCTCGGTGTGGATCCGTGCCGGTCGGTGCGCCGCCCGGGAGAGCACTGGGATCCATTGTTCGCAGTTCTGGGGATCGGGCCAAGATGCTGCACGCGCAAAGCCACCAGTGTACCACGGAGCTGCGCTCCAAGTCCTGGAGGCCTGTTAACACCATGTATGACTACCTGTCGTACATGGTAATGGGGTTCGGGGTGATGTCTCGGCGCCCGCATGCGGTGCACTGATCAAATGCAGCCACCCTTTTTTATTTAGAGGAGGAGGGCTTCCTGGTGCAGTGGGCTGGCACAGCCGGGCCTGAGTGTTTGCTGAGTAAACCGATGAGAGACTTCCAAAGCGGGCAGGGAAAGCTGCCCTAGCGGGCCAGGGAAATGCAGGATTATCACGGTGTCTTGACAGCAACCAGCATGGCGTGGGGGAGGGGGGGGGGGGGGGGGGGGGGGGGGGGGGGGGGGGGGGGGGGGGGGGGAGGGGGGGGGGGGGGGACTCATAAAGGCTCAAGCATCAGGCTCTTACGCGGAATGACATTTAACATTGGGTCACCAATATTTTCTTTCTGTGTATTGACCATAAAAAATCCAGACCTTTGCTTTATAGAAATACTAATTTTCAGGGCTGGAGGAATGGCACAGAGGTTAAAGCACTTGCCTTGCAAGCACAAGGCTCTGAGTTCCATTTCCCAGCACCACATAAAGCTGGGTGTGGTGATGCACACCTGTAATCTCAGCACAGGGAGGCTGAGGCAGGAGGATTGTCCAAAGTCCAAGGCCAGCCTGAGCTACACCAGTGAGGCCAGGACCAGCCTGGGTTACAGAGTGAGACCCTGTCTCAAAGGAAAAAAAAAAAAATACCAATTTCATAGTGAGGAGGAAAGGATGATAACAAACAGAACCGAGCTCTCCTGGTGTCAAATTAGACTGGAGCTATGGGTGCTGTGACTCGGTGGTTAGAGCGCTTGCCCAGTACTGTGGCTTGCATCTGGCCTGTCCTGCGTGCGTTTGGATGCTCTGGATTGTCTATGGAGCCGCGTGCTGTTGGGTGGGGCCTGGTCTGGGGCGTGGATTATAGGGGTGCGGCAGATGCGAGACTGCAAGCAGTGGACCGGATTACAGACATGAGGTGGGGGCTTAAACCTGGAAGGGCCAGGACCCAGAAGGGGCGGATCACTGGGTGGGACCTGGAAGGCTACACACTATTTCCTGCCTGCCTTCTGGGACCACACAGGACTGGACAAGATGTGGTGTCCTGTTTGCGACGCTGTGCAGAGCTGCCCCACCTCTGCCCCTGCCGTGGGCCTCTCCACTTGCCGGGCACCCATGGGTGGACTGACTTTCTGAAACTGTGAGCTAAAATAAACTTTTTCTCCCTAAATTGTGCATATCGGGTATGGAGTCATAGTAACAAAAAGGCAGCGAAGCCCCTAGCCTGTGGGAGGCCTGTGGCGTGATTCTCCAGCACCGTGTAAGATTTTAGTTTCTTTTTCTATGGCAGTTGCTGTTTTTTCCACCAGTATGTTGTTCAGTGTCTGTCACTTATGGGGAGACAGGGCCTCAAGTCCAGGCTGGTCCTGAGCTCACTGTGTAGCCCAGGCTGGCCTCGAACTCACAGTCATCCTCCTGCCTCGCCCTTCCCAGTGCTGGGATTAGAGGCCTGCACCACTGGATCCAGCCCCAACCCAGCAGTTCTCGATGGGCAGCCCAGCAACCCAGTGCAGGGCCAAGCCGCACTCGCTAGAGATAGAACCTGAACAAAGGCCCCTGGGTGAGTTTGCAGATGCAGGGGGCCCCCGTGGACTCCAGGCACACGTGCCATGTCACTGCTCTGACGGGGACACTGGGCCTCCGGATGTCACTAATAGACTCTGCTCCAGTCGTGCTTGAAATGTCCCATCAGCCCCAGGTCGCCGTCATGTCCCCTTTGTGGGGGACTGGGCACCTTTTCATAATCTCTGTCCCTGCTGTGCACCCCGGATCTTTCTCCTAGAGACCTGGTGACCTTGCCAGCCAGCGAGTCCTGGCTCTGCAAAGGGCTCGGGTCATGTATGAAGTCACACACACACACACACACACACACACACACACACACACACACACACACACAAATCTTGGAAGAGACTAGCAGATGCTCTCGGCCATCTCGGCACAAGATGAACTGTCTGGGGAGGATCCGGACACACAGTACTCCTGTCTCATCCTCATGCAAGTCCCTGCGACACACACAGGTGACCCAGAGAGTTCTCAGGACGTTTATGCCAGCAGGAGCACTGCCAGTGTAGATGGAACAGAGTACGGAAGGCTGTGAGCGGATGAAGGCTGTTAGGGGTCCCTGCTGGAGTCCCGCAGGCGGGACGCAGGCTGGCAGAACTACTCAGCTGCAATGCGGTTCTCATGTTTCTAAAACGGGCTGTGAACGTAGCTTAGTGGTTGGTGCGCTTGCCTGGGAAGCGCAAGGCCCTGGGTTCAATCCCAGCATCGTGGTGGCGCGCATCCATAATCCTGGCATTCTGGAGGCCGAGGCAGAAGGATTGCCATAAAATTGAGGCCAGCCTGGGCTGTATGGTGAGTTTAAGACCAGTCTGGACTACAGAGCAAGACCCTGTCTCAAGAAAATATTTATGTAGACAAGTTAATAAATATTTTGAGACAGTTTTTCTGACTCACTTAGTTGCCCAGCATGAGGTAGAACTTGTCCCCTTCCTGCCTCAGCCTCCCAGGGTTCTGTGATAATGGGTATGCACCACCATGCCTGCTACTTGGCTCTATTGTAAACTTAATAATAATTCTGTCGGCTTCAATGGGTAGTTACTCTAATAATTTGCAAGAGAGGGGTAAAGCTTCCACCCCTAGAATGGGCCCCAAGGAGGGCTGTCTTGCTTGTTTATTTTTAAATGACAATGGTGTATATTTAGGGAGGACAGTAAGATAATACATATATACATAGTATAGTGATCAAGCCATGGTAATTACCATTTCTATTGTCTTAAACATTTATTATTTCTGAATTTCTTTTCTTTAGATCTTTTTAAACCTCCCAAATGAATTCAGTTCAGATATGCTTATTTCTGGAATTTATATTTGGTTCTTTCTCTTACTACATTTATCTAGGCAATTCCTATTTAGTCATTTTAGCATATTTTTCTTTGTGTTATTGAGTGTCCTTGTCCTTATAATACCTGCTTTAAAATTCTTGAAGCCGGGCCCAAGGTGGCCCTGGTGGTTTAGGCCTGTCGCATCAGCCCTCTTGGAGGCTAAGGCATGAGATCGCAAGTTCAAACCCAGCCTGGACGACTTGGTGGTGAGTGACTCGGGAGGTGGTCGCGCGGAACCTCTTCCCAGGTCACCTCCCTCTTCCCTTCTCTGTGCAGGGCTTTGGGCAAAGTCCTTCTAGGGGCAGGAGGAAACGTCCGGACCGCGCACTGGCCTGGGCTGAGCGTTGCGATCCCGTGATCTGTGCGGAATCCAATTAGCTGTGAAAGCCTGGGTTGGGATCCAGGTGCCAGCTTTGCCCTCGGCCCTCCGCGATGGGCGGCTTTCCTCATCACGAGCGGAGCGCGGTCACGGGAATAATGGAAATACACGCGTGCCTCTGGATCCAATTATTTCAACTGTCCTAACTTCCCGAATGCTAGTAACGGTGGGCGGAGTCCACTGGAAGCAATCGGAGCAGTGCCTGGTGTCCGGTCCACCCTTGAAATACGACACCTTCATCCACGCTCGGAGAGACGAGAGCCCGGCGCTGCTGGCGGGTGAGCGGGCCGGCGTGGGATTGCCGCCTGCTGACCGCGCCCACCCCTCACAGGGCCGCGTGAGGGCCTTAGCTGCTCTGCTGGCCAGAACACCTCTTCCCCGACTTTTTTTCTCTTTTTTTCTCCTCCTTGTGAGACAGGGTCTTGCTCTGTAGCCCAGGTTGGCCTCGGACTCGGGGCAGTCCTCCTGCCTCAGCCTCCAGAGTAACGGCCTGGCTTTGTGTGGTGCTGGGAACTGAACTCGGGCCGTGCGTTGTGCAAGGCCTGCGCTGTAACCGCTGCGCCGTTGCTCCTCCCCTTCCCTTATTCCTTGACCTTAATTTTGGCAACTAATAGATCAGGTCAGAACCAGTCATCCTCGAGTTCCCAGCCTTTGATTGGCTGCAACTTCTGTTCTTCCCTCCCTCTGGCAGGCCGCCTGCTCACCGGGCTGTCCTGCACAGGACGTGTGCACCAGCAAAGCGGGGACGGGCTGTGGGCACAGCAGCCCAGGGACGGCGGGCAGGGGACCCACGGGCTGCGGAGAGGCTCAGCCCTGAGGGGAGCGATCGGGCTGGACGGCGCCGTAGAGCGGAGGGCAGCTCTGCCTTCTGCCCCCGGGCCTGCGTCACCGGCCAGGGCAAGGACCCTGTTCTCTTCTGCGACCGCGTTTCTGCCGCCCCGAAGCCTGTGCAGGTGTTCCCATACACTTGTGATCAACCCAGGACTGCCACGGCGCCCTGCCTGGAAGCGTCGAAGGTTCAAGCACAGAAGCTGGATGTTCTGGGGATTTACTGCCTGTACGCAGGTGGCAGACGGAAATGGGTCATTTGCCTGCAGCAGACGTTTGAGGCAAGCAGGAACAGCTGGCGCCTTGCTGTCCTCTCCATCCCGGCCTGTGGCCTGCCCCCCACTGCCAGCCTGCCCGCCCTCCCAGGCACGGGCAGGGCCTGCGGCCTGGCGCGTTTCCCCGGCTCCATCCTGGAGCCCTGTTCCTGCTTCCTGGCGGCCTTCTCCTGTGTTCCGTTTGTAGTGAGGGCTGTGGCCTGCGAACCGGGGCCACACTGTGGTTTATTTTAGACGCTAAGTTGCCCAGCCTGGGCTCCGGCTTGGGATCTTCCTCCACAGGCCTGCGCCACCGGGCCTGGCACCAACGGCAAGATTTGCCTATAAAGGCTTGGTGGAAGTCTGGCAGCCTGCAGGCACGGTCCCGTGAGCCGAGCCCGCGCTACCCCTGGGTTCCCAGTAACGCAGACCTCACGCTCCAGCACCCCGCGTGGGGTCGGAGCTGCGGCCCCTCCCGCTGCAGACCAGAGCGCAGGTGCCAGCCCCAGGCATCTTAGAAGCGAGTCAGACTGGACCGCACCAGGGGGAAGAAGGGTTACGAAGGGCCCACAGGAGAAGCTTGGATGGGGCACGTGCCCATTCCCGACCAAAAGACTTCTAGAACTGGAGGAAACGCCCATGTCTGCCATGCTTAACTCTAAACCAAGAGCAGTACGTGCAGAGCCTCTGCTAGAGTTTCAGGGGCGCACGGGAAGGGCTCTGCAGAAGAGCCACTACTGTCTAAGCTTCAGCCACGAGCGCTGGGGACAGATTTCCCTCCAGAACCTGCAAGGAAGCGAGAATGAACAAAACCAGAATCATATCTTTTGTCTGGAAGTTTCTTTTTAATGAAAACGAAAATAGAAAAATTAAAATGACCAACAATATGGCCAGCTGCCAGGGTGACATTATTTCCGCCCATTACAGGCCTCGGCTTAGCTGCGTCATTCTGGAGGCCTCTCCCGTGCGGGCCCTCACCTGCATCTGCCCGGGTACAGGGCCTGAGCGGGAGGACACACTGTATCTGTACGTGGTCTTCACTCCAGAGTGCCAGTTCTGTGGACCAGCGGGGCTTCCGTACATCACCACCTCCGTGATTAAGCCAGAGCCACGGTGACCAAGCCTGGAGACAGACACGGTCTTCCAGTCCACCTTCTGAACGGGCCGGATGGCGGCTGAGCATCTCTGCTTGGCCCAAGCCCTGAACGTGAGGACCACGTGGGGCTTGCGGAGCCCTTTACTAAGATGGCCCCAAAACCCTAACAGGATTTTAAACTGTAACAGAAGAACCCAACACCCGGCCCATGCCAGGGACAGTGGAGTGTGTGCCAGTCACAGGGATGGCAGCAGACCGGATCCCTGCACCAGGCAGGCCACCGAGGCAGGGACCCTACACCACCACCCAGGCCCTTTCCTGGGCGCTGCTGCTAGGTTGTTTCATGCCAGTTCCAAGCTTCTCAGACGTGGCGATTCTTAACAGGCTGGGCACTGGCCACGAGCGCCTCCTGCCAGGTGGCAGGCCTTCCCAGCAATGGCCCTGGTTCTCGGGGTGCTTTGCTATTTGTCCCCAATAACCAGATGTCGCCACAGGTAAACCAAGACTATAATCACAACAGCAAGGACAGAATCGTGTTTTCCTTTTTTTTTTTTCTCTTAAAGGAGTGAGGGCATGGAAAATACAGCACACCAATGAAACAAAATGCCAAAAAAATACAAAAAAATACAAAATAGAAAAATGTATTTACAGGTCGTACATTACTCTGATCAGAAGCACGAGGACGCCTGCTATCATACATGCACCGGATCGGGAGGGAGCTACTAGCGCCCTGCAAGGGCAGGGGGCCTGTGAGAGGAGGGCCAAAAAGTCTGACTTTTCATCCCTAACTTACTATACTGAAACCAGGAGGGTCCCTACGCCCACAAGTCTGTCAGTCCATATGCCACCCTGGCTTGTAACTGCAGGGTCAGTCACACGGGGACAGCGGGCAGCTGGTACAGAAAGCCACGGGAACCAGTTCTACATGCTCACAATTACAGCAAGCCCCTGTCTGCTACACAGCGTGATCTTAACAAATTTTTAACTGGTTTATTCATATATATATCTATGTGCACGCGGGTGTGTGTGTGTATATATATATGCATGTATGTATGTATGTATGTATGTATAAAAACCGTGCCCTCGTTTACTGCCAACATGACGCCTGGGTGGTGGACATAACTCATTACAACAAATTCTTATGTGTATGTTGTAAGAAGTCACTCAATGTCTGTGGATTTAATAAGTCACTTCACACCACAGAAAATATTTAATAAATCCAAAAAAAGGAAAGAATATAATGACAGAAGAGCTTCTGTCTCAGTTCTCTGAAACAAGCCCCCCACAGGAAGCTGGTCCCAAAGTTCTGGAGGGTTCAATGAAGAAATTTCGGTCTGCAAATTTTTCATTCTTTTAGTGTTCAAAAGTTCTAGAACGACTACAAGCCGTTTGCAGTTTTTAAATAGTCAAGTCTCCATGTCCCCGCAAGGTAACAGTCTGGCGCAGATCCATAAAAACGGAGGGAGTGCCGGGGAGAGGCCTGTGCCTGCAAGGAGCAGGAAGAGGAGCGCCCAGCAGGGCCGGCACCCTCTCTTGCCCCGCTCCCTTCAGATGCAGACTGCAGTCACACGTCAGTTCCTTACACAGGTACACCTCTGAGTACCAGGCCAGCTCTAAGAGGAAACAAAACCACGTGGTGAGAGAAAGGGACGCAGTGGCCATCCTGGTCACATCCATCGTGCTCCATCATACTTCCAGGAACCGAGAGCTGCTGGACTTGGAGTGGAACGGCTCCGACCACATCCGCCGCAGGTCTCCCTGGGGAAGAAGGGAGCTCCTGAGTTACAGACCTAAACAGGTGCACACAGCCCCGAGTCACTTCTCATGCTCAGTCTCCGCTCAGACTGCTCCGGGGAGGAAGCAGTGAGCATTCCAATTTGACCCACTGAGAAGAATCGCATGACTTCTGGGAGAACTCACCGGAAGAGAGGCTCATAGGCCCCTGAGCAAGGAGAGGCGTTTAGAAATCTGTTCAAATCTCTATCCTGACAATAGTTCTAACACTGTGAGTTAAAAGTCTAGGCAGGTTAATGAAACTGGCTCTCCATTTCCTATCTGTAAAATGTACAGATGTAGTAAATAAAACAAGGGGCTGGAGGAATGGCTCATTGGTTAAAGTGCTTGCCTAGCAAGCACTAAGTACCCGAGTTCGATTCCCCAGCACCACATAAGCTGGGCGCAGTGGTGCATGCCTGTAATCCCAGGACTGGGGAAGCTGAGGCAGAAGGATTGCCGTTGAGTTCAAGGCCAGCCTGGGATCCATAGTGAGTTCAGGACCAGCCTGGGATATAGACCAAGACCCTGTCTGGGGGGAAGGGGGGAGTCTATCTCTTAAATCTAGGCAGCTTATCTTTTTTAATAGAAAAGCTCCAGTTACGTGGCTCAGGCTGGTCTTGGACTCATGGTCCTCCATCTCAGCTTCACCCGTGCTGGGACCAGGGGTGCACAGCCCTGTGTCTTGTTCTATCTAAACCCTGAGTTCCTCTCTTTGCACAGCTGGGGTGGACCCCACGGATGCTCTACCACTGTGCCACATCAATAGGCCTTTTTTTTTTTTCCTCTCCTTTTGAGATAGATTCTTGCTAAGTTGCCCAAGCTGGACTCAAACCTGTGACCCTCCTGCCTCAGGCCACTAAGTAGCTAGGTGTACAGCATGTACGACAGTGCCTGGTCAAACACCTAAAAAGCTGTTAGGTGGCAACAGGATACCGTTTCCCCCCACCTAAGTGCTGGGGACTGAACCTAGGGCTCAATGAACTACACCCTTACTTGCTGGAGGGCACTGTTTAAAAAAATTGAGGCAGGTTTTTAGTCATTAGTCCGAGTCCACATGACACAGTGGCCTGATCACAAGCATTTCCTGTCAGTGGCTGTAAGATCAGAGACAGCTGCTGAATGCCAGACCAACAAGCACAAGCGTCCACGCCGGAGCTCAGCAGAGTGTGAGCGACCTCTGAGGAGGAAGGGCGAGTCCTCGCCCGAGGCCACTGCTTCTCTCACCTTTAAGTAGGCCATGGTAAGGAGTGGCAATAAGGTAAACGGCACCAGGTAGAGGAGGGCGGGCTGGGCGGCCCGGTGGATGCGAGACGCCACAGTCGCAGTGAGCAGACCTGGAAGAGAGACACAGGTGAGTGACGCCCAGGGCCTGGCGGAGACGGGGAGTCCCTCTGTCACGCACCGCTGCCCGGGACAGTCTTAGGCTAGAGAGATTGGATGTGACGCAGTCCGTATCATTGGTTAGGGTGGGAAACACCCAGACTGCGCAGGTGAAGAAACCCAGAACGGCACAGCAATCCCAGGGTCCAGTGATGGCCAAGCAGCACTCCTTGCCTAGGTCCCTGGCTCCAACCCTCCCTTTTTACCCTGCGTGGACTGGTCTTTCTGTCTGGGGTATGTGCTGGGTTCAAGAGTCCAAAGACCTGGGCGCAGGCTTCCACTCTGCTCCTGACAATGGCTACAGAGCCCAGCTGAAGTGGTTCCCCCTTCCTTGGCCTCCGTGTCTGCCTGACAGGGACCCGACACTCGCCTCGCTCCTCGCTGTTTCTCAGCTGAACTGAACCCAGGCGTAGGTGACCCCGGGGGGTGGGGGGGGGAGGGGCAGCTGAGCATGGGGACAGGTCACTGCAATTCCTAGCCCGATCGCAACCTGTTTATCTACAGCTGAGTTGGCTAGAGAAACAGAGGCTTGGGACAGTCCAAGGTCAGAGGTGACAGAAATGGGAGAACTAGTAAAGGCCAGTATCTTTGTTAAAGTTGACAACACGGCCTCCACTAAACCCTTGGAAGAGGTACACAGCGCCTAATCCATGAGCGCATGTGCTGTGTCTGCAGATCCAAGCACAGGACACGCCATGCCTGTGTGCTCCTGAGGCATATGGATGGAAAGGGAGTCAGGCCCTCAGCACAGACAGAGCACCATCGCGGGGCGGGGGTCCTCTGTCTACGCAGCAACTGGGGTTGGTACTTGGGAGACAGAGTCTGCAGCTCCACAATCTGACTTGATTCCGTGAGCACGGCAGCTAGCACCGGGCAGCCACTCGCTCACAGGCCTCTTACCCACAAAATAACCGATGAGGGTGCAGTGGAAGTAGGAGACCTTCTGCATGCGCCCCGAGATGTTGGCAGGGCCGGGAGCCCCGCACGAATCACCACTGGCTTGCTTTTTGTAGTTGTCGTAGCGAAGGACGAAGCACAAGAGGAGCCCGGGCATCACGATGTCTCCAATGCCCAACATAGAGAAGTGACTGCCGGTGGAGCTGGAACGCAGAGTCCTGAGTTAGGAACGACATGCGCCATGACCCAGCTCGTGTTCCTCCAGTGCTTTTTTAAGAAGTCAGAGCATTTATCTGAATGGCAGGTGGCAATGTCCACCGGCCAGACGCTGGGGGTGCAGAGTGCTCGGAATGGAAGCTCCCAGAGCGCTGGCACTGGAGGCCCCAGCCTGGCTGCTCAGTGTCCTAGGAGAGCAGCGCCACCATGCAGGTAAGCTGGGAGTGTGTCTCCTTGGGAAACCTCAGACAAACCAGTGTTGGTGATACTGCAAGCAAACACTGGAGCACTCAGAGATACAGGAGGTTAAGGCAGCACACTAGTCATGCCAAGACATGTAACCCGGAACTACGGAAGTTTGTCACCAGAACATCATTTTACCTTCTTTTATTTTTCTTGGAGACAGGTCTTATTCTGTAGCCCAGGCTGATCCTGAACTTGCTATACAGCCCAGGCTGGCCTCAAACTCAAGGCAATACTCCTGCCTCAGCCTCCCAAGTGCTTGGACTACAGGTGTACCCCACCAATCCTAACTTATTTTTATGTGGTGCTGGGGTATCAAACTCAGGGCCTTGCAACTGCTAGGCTAGTGCTCTAACCACTGAACTATGCCCCCAGCGCCTACAACATCATTTTGTAAGTATCTCAGAAGTGAAAAGAAGCTAGACTTTTCTTTTATTCTTTCTTTTTCTTCTTTAAGATAGGGTTTTTCTCTGCAGTCGAGGCTGGTCCTGAAGACACTGTAATCCTCCTGCTTCAGCCTCCTCAGTGCTGGGATTACAAAGTGCATGCCACGAAGTCTGGCTCGTGTGGTGCTGGGGAACCCAACCCAGGAGCACTCTAACCACTGAGCTACTCCTCCAGCCAGTGTTAAAAACCAGGAGCAGCAGTGACGGATGGCTACTGGACAACAGGACCACAGCCTCTCCCTACCTTGGGAAGCCATCTTAGAAATGAGGTTCTCACTTGCAATGCGTCTTTATGAACACGATGATGACTCCCAGACCTTTTCAGTTAGGGGTAAGAATGCGGATGACAGAAAACTGCCACAGCAGCACACAGGCGGCCACGGGGCGGCCACGAGCTCGCCCCCAGGCTGAGGCTGCACAGGCTAGTCATACCTTGGGAAGACCAACTTTCCAGGCAAAGACAGGCGAGGAACATCACGCCCAACGTTGGGCCCCAGGTGGAGCTTCCGGGAAAGGACATCAAGGGGATTGTCAGCTGGTTGCGTGGCCACCTTCACCATGACATTGCTGTTGAAGATGTAGGCTGAGAAAAACACCTGCCAAAGAGCAGAGGGACCTTTAACAGAGGGAGCGAAAGCAGGCCGTCCAGCACCAGCCCTGACCGAGAGCAGAGCCCGGAGCACAGCAGTCACGGCTTGCTCCGACCGCGCGCTCTGAGGGGAAGGAAAAGCTGGGCTGCTAGAGTGAGCTGGAGGGCTGCAGCATGTCCCTCCCGGGACAGCGGAACTGGGCACTCTCACGCAGGGCACGCTCAGGTACACCACCTACTGTGCACAGCTTCACAAAGAAGGTGCAGAAAGCTACCTGTGCATGTACAGCTGGAACTGGAGGCCCTGCGAGCGGCGGGCAAGCGCGCTCCAGACACTTACCCAGAAGACATCGTAGATGAGCAGCCCTGAGAGAAGCAGGCAGGAGACCTTGAGGCTGGGCAGGCGGACGAAGGCGATCATGGCAACACAGAGACCCATGGCGAGGGCTGCGAGGAACGGCAGACGCCATCACTGAGTGCACGGGGCCCCGCTGTCCCCAAGCCCTCCGGTTTAATGTAAGGATATGCAATTCCCAGGAAAACCATGGATCGTGAACTGCGGGTTCAGATGCACGCTCCCCCCACGCACAGAGCCTGTCAGGACCTTCTGGGATCTGAGGACTGCGTTGTGGGAACCAAGCCGCGCTCTGTTCTGAGCCACCAGGTGCACACCGGGCCCAGCTTAGTGGGGACCACCTCTCTGCTTCTGTTTCCCACCGCCCTCTAGTGCTGTGGTTCCTCCAGTCATTCACACCCCTAGTCATGTTCCCTTTCCTTAGGGACACTGTTCCAGCAGTTCTACTAGATTTTTCTCTATCCATACACAAATATGCAAAAGGCTGGTTCATGGTGCACACACCCAGCGCCTGTCCTCCCCCGAGTCTCCCATTCCTGTAAAACTTTGTTTTTTTGCGGGGAAAGGGTCTTGCTCTGTAGCCCAGGCTGGCCTTGCGGCGCACACAATCCTCCTGCCTCAGGTGGGACAAGGTCTTGCTACTCAACTTGAGATCCCTTTGCCTGGGCATCCCGAGCAGTTGGGATTACCCAACATGGCTCAGAAATCATGCCTAAGGATCCCCAGCAAGTCACAAGAAATTGTCTGAATGAACAGAAATTGTGTTCTAGCAACTCCTAATTTTAAATCATCCTAAGGAAAGTAGGAAAATCAGGGAAAGCCAAATAATCAGATGTGCACTGCTAAACGGACTCGGTGACAACTGTCAATACAGGTAAATGTAGCCGCAGGACAGGTCAGGGGCGACTCGACTCAGCAAAATCTTGCTGTGAATGGTGCTACATACGTAAGAGGAAAGTATTACCATTCCGGCAGCACAGAAGAGTAGGAAACGGGAACAAATCTAGGAAGAATCATTTGTTTTTTGTGATAGTCTCACTGTGTGGTCCGGGCTGGTCCTCAACTATGCTGCCCAGGCAGGCACTGAACTCTAAGCCAGCCTCCCAAGTGCGGAGATTACAGGCTTAGCTGGGGCTGGAGAATCGAACTCACGGCCTCACATCTGCTAGGCAAGTTCTCTATCCACTGAGCTATGGCCCCAGCCCATACTCTCCTTTTAACATAATCTAGAATGCTTATTATAGTAAAGTTGTCTTTACTTAGAGACTATGTAGCCCCGGCAGCCTGTGTGGAGCCTCCTGAGTTGCTGGTGGTACAGGCATGAGCCACCATGTCCAACTTCAACAAAACAGAACCAAGCAGGTAAGATGGAATGAACCAAACTGCAAAGGACGGAGTGAAACACACGCCTAGCCCCGTCTTTTTAAAAGGTAGGATCTCCCACTCTCATCTGAGGAAACAAATGTGTGGCAGTGTTAATGAATCAAGTGTTAGTGCAGACAAATGCAAATGGTTAAGGAACAACAGTGAGGACAGTGTGGGTCTGGGATGTTAAACCGGCCCCGCACTGAAGGTGGTGGGCAGGGCCACCCATGCGGTCTGCAGGTCACGGCGCAAGTGCTGGGGGGCAGCAGGCCAGTGGCTCTTCCCCGCGAACTCACAGGCCCTGCTGTCCCCACCACGACGCACTCTCATAGACCCAAAACAACACAGCCGAATGACTGTGGGCTAGAAACTCCAGAACTGTGGCCAAATGCACCTGTTCTAAGCAGATTATCTCAAGCATGTGTTGTGGTGCTGAGAAACTGACTGGTGCAGCAGGTTACCGGTGGGTGGGACGGCCCTGAGGGTGGGAGCAGAACAGGTGACACACACCTGTGTGCGCATCATGGCTTGCCGAGCTGTCATGGGCTCCCAGGCGGAAGCATCGAGGCACCAACAAGGCAGAGGATTCAGGGGGTATGAAAAGTGTGGGTCGGAGGCTGCCTGACACAGAGCACGAGCCAACTGCAGAGGTGTAGGAGGAACAGGCGGTGTCCCGGGGCCACTGTCCCATGCCTCCAGCACAGGCAGGCGGTGGCTTGTTCCTGGACCTTCAGGAACATCAGTGCCTCCAAAACACGCAGGCACGTGGTCACATGGCCTCACACGCTGCTCTAACAAATTGGGCCACCCCACACCCCACTGTGGTCTAAACTGAACGTGGTAGAGAGACATGAGCTCACGACAGCATTTGCCATGACTCTAGAAAAGGTCACTCTGTCTTGATCTTGTAAAGACACTCAAGATTCATTCTGGGCTTACCAGTCTTCAATCTTGTACAAGCAATCTGGCCCTCTGAGGGTGGTACCCTTCACACTTGCTGTAGACCAGGGTCCTGGCCACTTGGGCCCACGTTGCTGGGGATCCTCTCCTTCCTCTGTCTGCCCTTTCCATTTACTCGTCCCGCCACTGTCAAAATCTGTTCATATAATTTCATGTCTTAAGGTCACTAGGTTCCTTCCCTGTGAGGGACCAGGTCTCATTTGAAAGCTGCCCAACTCAAGGGCAGGAGCTGCAAGGCACAGTGTCTGTCTCTGTCTCCACTGGTTCCTAGTTTGCAATTTTCTCCTTCCTGTCTTTCTCAAGTTGCTAGCACTATCCTCTCCTGGTCACAGTGAGTCCACTGTTGTCTAAAGCTGTCTAAAAACGCAGCTGCCTCTCATTTGAGTACAAATTCTTGGGTTCTTAATCTTTTCTCCTCTTGAGCGCTTTTCCAGCCAAAAGTGAGAAAAAGTGGCTCCACAGAGCTTGAGAAACTCCCAGGATCCTCCCTGATGGATTTACCACCTTAGTTTTTGATTAAATGTAAATTAACAAAAAATGCCAGAGACCCAAACTGTTAACCACTTAGTTCTAGTTAAATTATAATAATTACTGACAACTCTGCCTCACCTTGTCTTTCATAACCAGGAAGACGAGGGGTGAAGACAGTCACACCAAACTGAGGTAAAAATGTCATCCTCTGTATTCCAGGATGGTCCTGAACTTGCTAAAGAGTCAAGCCTGGCCTTGAACCTATGGCAATCTCCCTGTCTCAGCCTCCTAAGTACTGGGATGAAAGGCATGCCACCTCCATGCCTGGCTTTTATGTGGTTCTGGGGAATCAAACCTTGAGTCCTGTACTTCCTAGGCAAATGCTCTAACTACTGTGATATTCCTCTAGTCCCCAAAAATATATTTTACAAGAAAGAAATTTGCAGTTTGTGAGACTTTAGCAGTGCTCCCTTTCTAACATGAATGATACCGAGGTGCCCATGCACTGCTTTCATCAGGCACCAGAGTTTATCATTTTGAAATTATTAAATTTCCAGCACTAAACATTCCTTAAGGAGAAGGGAGAACTGTAATAAAATGAGGGGCTGAGTCAGACGTGTTTTAAGACTGCTAGGCCCTGAGAC
The DNA here is from genome assembly GCA_004027205.1 of Ctenodactylus gundi. Taxonomy (NCBI): domain Eukaryota; kingdom Metazoa; phylum Chordata; class Mammalia; order Rodentia; family Ctenodactylidae; genus Ctenodactylus; species Ctenodactylus gundi. The sequence continues at coordinate 120,539 of PVKB01002728.1, read as the reverse complement.
AGTCAGAGGGTGCACACCAGGGACCTGGCGGATCAACTACATGTGGGTGGGCGGAAGATCCCCAACCTTCATCTTCCCCCCAAGGACATACTCATCCCCTTTCAGCGAGCATAGCACCAGGTATTACCTAATTCTTCTATGCCTTCCCAAATTTAAAAGGATTAACTTGTCCTTTAAGACTGCTAAGAGATCTAGGTTTCAGTTCCCCCCAAAAATGCTGAAGTCCGTGCTTATTATAAATACTCTTTAGGCTACAGCCTTAAAAATCACCTACCATCCTGTTTTCACTCTATGTTTACATCAAAGGACAGTCTTTAATTAAGCAGCATTCATTAAAAACTCCACAAAAAAATCTGACTGCCTGCAAGATGATTTCTGACTCTGCAGAACTGACTACTTCGTAGCATTCCGATACACCAAGAATGAATCCAAAGAGAAATCAAGAAAACAACTCCCTTCACAATAGCAACAACAAAATACTGAGGAGTAAACCTCACCAAAGCGGTAGAAGAACTAAACAAAACAACAAACCCCTACAGAAAGACTGAAGAGGACTTGAGAAAATGGAAAGACATCCCATGTTCCTGGATAGGAAGAACTAACAATGTCAAATTGGCCATACCTCCAAAGCTACTTTACAGATTCAATGCAATACCAATCAAAATACCAACTATATTCTTTACAGAACTAGAAAAAGCAACCTTAAAATTTATATGGAACCAGAAAAACCTAAAGCAATTCTGAGTAACAAGGGCAAAGCTGGAAGAAACATCCCAGACTTCAAAAAAATACTACAAAAGCAACAGTGACTAAATCTCCATAGTACTGGTATAAGAACAGACAAGAGGACCAGGGGAGCAGAACTGGGGATGCTGAAACAAATCGAAACACCCCCAGTCAACTGATCTTTGACAAAGGGGCCAAAACAATCCACTGGAAAAAAGACAGCATCTTCAACACATGGTGCTGGGAAAACTGGCTCTCCACATGCAGGAGAATGAAACTAGACCCGTACCTGTCTCCAGACACTAAAATCAGATCAAATGGGATCAAGAACTGGACATCAAAACACTGAGCTTACTGTAAGACAAAATAAGTAAAAACCTAGAAGACACAGGGACAACCAAAGATTTTTTGAACAGATCACCAACTGCATAAGAAATCTCAGCAAGAATCAACAAATGGGACTGCATTAAATTGAAAAGCTTTTGCACAACAAACGAAACAATCAGTGAGGTGAAGGGACAACCCACCGAATGGGAAAAGATCTTCAGTAACCCTTCAGACAAAGGAGTAATATCTAGAAAATACAAGGACCTGAGAAACAAAACCCCCTAAAATGATCCCACCAGGAAGTGGGCAGCTGAAATGAATTTCTCAAAAGAAGCACAAATGGCCAACAGGCAACAAGCTTATGAGAAAGCGTTCTTCATCACTGGCCATCAGAGAAATGCAAATAAAAACAGTGAGGTCTCACCTCGCTCCAGCAAGAGCAGCCTTTGTCAAGGACTCAACAATTGTTGGCGCGGGTACAGGAAGAAAGGAGCCCTACCCCACTGCGGTGGGAGTGCCAGCTGGTACAGTCGCTACGCAGAGCAGCCTGGGGGTTCCTTAGAAAGCTGAGAACGAAAATTCCATTTGATCCAGCTACTGCTCTACAGGGCATGTTCCCAAAAGAAATAAAGTCAACATACCAAAAAGATACATGCGTATCCATATTTATAGCAGCACAATTCATGACAGCCAAATCCTGGAAGCAACCTACCTTGCCCATCCATACAGGAGTGGTTAAAGATGGTGTGGTACCTATACACAATGGAGTACTGTGCAGCCATAAAGACAGATACAAAACATCTGAATGGAAATGGGGCCACCTAGAGTCAACAATGCTCAGTGAAATGGACCAAGCAGAAAAGACCCACTACAGATGGGTGTGTCCCTCTTACGAAATGCACAAAAATAACATAAAAAGGCCCAAACATGAACGTCAGGGTAGGAAGAGGCAAAGGTCAGACAAGAAAGGAGTGACCCTCTGAAAACGCGGTAGATGCAGACGCTGGTCCCCTACACTCCGTGGTACTAATGTGTCACAGAATTGGGCATTCATGTTTCTACAAAAAAAACATGTTAAATTTTGTCATATGAAATTTTTTACCAAAATTAAAAACAATGAAACCACTTCTGTCAAATTCACTTTTTTTTTTTGAGACAGGGTCTTGTTCTATTAGTCCAGGATGATACTGAATTCACTATGTAGCCCCGGCTGGCCTTGGACTCTGGGTGATTCACGCTCCTGTCTCAACCTCCTGAGTGTTGTGATTACAAGAGTGCACCGAAAAGCCTGCTCCCGCAGTGCTGGGGAATTGAACTCAAGGTGCTGTGCTTGACAGTGGTGTGCTCTAACCGCTGTGCTATTCCTCCAGCTTGCTTTTGTCAAACTTTATCCAATGTGATCATGAGCAGAACATCTTTGGTTTTAAATTAATACACATATTTGATGTATTTTTTCTTTTGGTAATGGGAATGGTATCCAGGGCTCCATGCATGCTAGGCAAGTGCTCTACCACTGAGCTCCATCTCCAACCCTTTCTGGGTCTTAGCTAATTGCCCACACTGGCCTTCAAATTGCAATCCTTCTACCTCAGCCTCCTGAGCGGCAAGGGTAATAGGCAAGTGTCTTAAAGAAATTATTAAAATACTACATATGCAAATAAAAGCCCCAAACAAACAATGTACCCAATTCTATTCAGTACAGAGATCAGTCACGGAGAACACACACACCCTGCTGTCACAGTACTCAGGAACTGGCTAAGCAACCCCGAGCAGCAGGCATCACTGTCGTTCTGGGCCTCCGGGAGGCTGCATGACAGCTCACTGAGGCACAGCAGCACCGGCTACAGGGAGACCCTGCCGGGCAGCGCAGGGGACTGGCACACATAGCAACAGGTCCCACAGAGCTGTTCCAAGGCAAAGTGAACTCCGTGGCTGCTCTGAACAGTGCCAACAGCATTTGCAAGCCATATTTATAATCTGTAATTTTCAACTTTTGTTGAAAATTCTTTAGCTAGTATAACAAGTAAGTGTAAAATTATTTCCTTATTTTTCAGCCCTAGAAGTTGTACCCAAAGTCTTTGCACTGAACTGTATCATCAGCCCTTTTCATATTTTTTATTCTGAGACATGGTTTCACTAAGATGCCCACGCTGGGTTCAAACTTGTGACACATGCTGCCTCAGCCTCCTGGAGTGCTAGGATCACAGGAACCGCTGTCACACCTGGCTTTGATTGCCTTTATAATTTAACCTGCTACTCTCCTGAACCAGTACAGACCTTGTGGGTCAGAGCAAGAGCAGCTACACAGAAGGTTCTTGAGATTAGCAAAGCAAACTGAAAAAATGAGAGTAGAGACCTGAAGGTTTTCAAAAGCCTCATGACAAAGACCCAAAAAAGATGGAATTTCAGAAATCTCCTTTCAAGGCACTTTGGTAATATGAAATACATAGAGACTACTGGAATTCAGATTAGGTCGCGTCTCTGAGCTTTTGCTTTTTCTCCTGGAAATTAAGAACAGTGGTTCCTACTTCAGTTACTCTGAGGATTACGAGAAAAATCACATGACAAACTCAGCAGGGAGCCTAATGCATAAAAAACACTAAACCTCAGCTGTGGTGATGATGTAATCATTACTATCAACAAAGGGAAATCCTCACGTGCTATGGACAGGCACATAAGCTGCTGTAGGCTTTCGGAATGGCAGTACAGTAACAGGCATGAAAAGTCTCATTACAGGCTGGGTGTCGGGGTGCGGGGATTCATGTCTGTCTGTAATTGCTGCACTTTGGGATACTGAGGCAGGAGGACCACAAATTTGAGCCCAGCCATGGCAACTCAGGAGAAGATGCCTTTTTAACTTTTTTGTTATTTAATCATTGTAAGCCTTATAAAAATGTCTGAATACTGGGATGGGGACATGGCTCAATGGTCGGAGTGCTTGCTTCACAAGTGCAAAGCCCTGAATTTGATCCCCCAGCACCACATAAGCCAGGAAGGGAAGAACCAGCCAAAACTATGAAGTGCAAACCTGTTTCAATAAATAGCTCAGCTAAGCTCCAACTTGCAAAAAACCAAATCTGGATATCTGTTTCCCCTATATATTGAGGATAGAGTACTAAATGTGACTAGTAAAATCCAAGACAGGAAGTCTTCATGATCTTAAACAGACCTCCTGTCTTCCGGATTTTACAGACCAACTGCAGGCTGGCGATTACTCAGAGGACAGGCGTTCAGCACGTGTCCTGAAAATGGTTTAGCGAAGTGGAACAAATACACAGACCTGCACGTCACTGAGGGTGCACCAGACAGACTCACACTCTAGAGAGCCCCTGGAGAGAAGACCCAGGAACCGGCACGGCCTCCCTGACGACCAAAGCCATGCTCCTGCACGGGACGGGGGCTCACAGCGCAGGTGATGTCTAGGAAGTCCTAACGTGAGGATGGGAGCAAGAGCCCTCTCAAAACAAAAAAAGGGCTAGGCCCATACCTCAGTGTGGATGGGCTGAGTAAGAAAGAAAAGTCTAAGCAAGCTGACCACAAAGTAGAACAAGGCCGTTTACCTCAGGGTTGCAATATATAAAACACAACCCACATTACATATGCTATATTATGGGCTGGGTTGTCAGAAAAGTCATGATGTGTATAACCCCTATTATATATGCTATGTTTATTACATATTATAAATATATACGTCACATTATGTGTTGCATAAGAAAGTGCTCTACCCAAAACTCAGACCTGAAATATTCACAGACAAATTGTTCATTACTAGCCAAAAAAAGGGGAACTGATGAAGGAATAAAACTGGTAACGGACTAGTATTCAATCATTAAAAAGGTTATGACAAGACGAGTCTGGTAGAGGTTGTAATGTGGATGAACCTTCACAACACCCTGGCAAGTGGCTCTGACACAGACTCCCTCCACTTCACACAGACAACCTCTAAGTGGCCGGAACTGGAAATGAATCGAGACCGAGCTAAGAGGGAACAGGAAACGACTGCTAACAGGTGTAGGTTTTAGGTAGCAAGAAGCAGACGTGGCGAATGGTCTACAGCCAAGTTCTATACAACTCTGTGACTCCACTGTCATGTGGAAACACACAATTGCATGGTAGTTACTCACCATCCATGAGGAGCCAGTGGCCAGTGAGAACCCAGATGAGCACGAGCATGACAGACAAAGAGAAGGACAGCAGCTCAGCTGCTGTGAAGCGCCCGCAGCAGCCAAAGGAAATCCTGCAAAACACAGCATGTCAGACGTGGCCGCTGCATGTGCCATGCTCCCTTGCTCTGTAGGGATGCCCTGCCTGGCGTGGGAACAGAACCAAAGGCAACGCCTACTAACAGACGCCTGAAAATCAAAAAGAGCCACATCTCCCTTAACCTATGGAAAACTTGGAGGAACCCTACCAACATTCCTGCTGATGGAGTACTTGTTAGGCACAATTATTAACACAGGTACTGAAAAGCATAAAGTAACCAGATCTATTCCTACAGATGCTAAGGGGGAAATTCTAATTCTGAGAGCAAAACAAAAAAACAACCATCTGATTTATTTAACAGTGATAAATATCTGAAATATGGTACATCCATTTAGTTATCACTACACCCAGGGAAAATCAACAGCCACCAGAGGCTGGTCTGTAGGTGCCCACACCACCCCGATCTCCCATCCGCCCAGCCCTTCATTCCCAGGCAGCAGTGGCTTCTGGAGTCCAGCACGGAGCCACATGCCTCCACATCTAGGTCACCACAGCAAGGCAAAAAAGGCGTGCATGCAAGCACTGCTCTTGTATTCTGTGAGCTCACTGATAAGGAAACGGAACTGCTTCAAAAGAAAACTGCCTGTTTTTCAATGATCTAACTGGAAGTATAGTTTAATGATTCCTACTTGTTAAAATTTATTAATACTTTCTCTACCATAAAAGATGCAAAAGACAGTACTATCTTTTAGGTTTAAAAGATTAACTCCTCACTCTCCAGTCTCCTGGCATGTGCGTGTGCTGAGTGCCAGGCACTGTTAGACCCCTACCAATGCTGCCTAGGGGGAAACACACAACGGGCACAGAGCAGAGGGAAGTACCAAGTCCTTACTTGTTCTGAGGCGAGCAGGGTCTGGTTAAATACTGGCACATCGGGAGAAGAAGGAAAGCAAAAGCTATGGTTGCAAGAACTGGAGAGAGAAATGTACAGTTAATTTTTAAAAATGTGTACCAATTATAAGAAAAGTGGCATGATTTATAGAAACTTTATTATTTACCAAAATAACTTTACTGACAAGTGGAATCAATTACCTAAAGATTTTCTTTACTGTAACACAGACATCGCCTTAAAAAATAAGAAGTTCCTGATTCTGAAGTAGAGAAATCATGGGCTAATCTCTCATTCTCTAGTAACAAGAAAAGACCGTGGGTCCTGGCAAGCCTTCTAGCATCTTGTTCATGTTCTTTACGTAACATCACTGCTCAGCTTGAAAACAGACAGTGGACAGTAAAGTCCCTGTGATCAGCTCTCTGTGTCTATCTTCAGGAACATGGGCACAGGCTGCCCATGAGCACGATGGACCAGGCCTTCATACCTATGGGAAAAACAGTCACAGGCAAAGCACAGCTGTGCTGGTGTCCTACACTCATGTGTCTTCAAATCTCTGGTTCTCTTTCAGACTGTAGTAAAGGTCTGAAGAGAAGATACACATATCAAATGGTTCAAGAGGAGGTTTGCGTGACACCGAAAAGACAAATTTAAAAAGAAAAACTTACATGGTATGCTATGTAAACCCTAATTTTTGGATAATGACAAAAGTTAATTTTTTTCTTTTAGTATGCCAAGAACAGAGAAGCACACACACCTGCTGTACATATTGTAAAGACTACTTGCACTGAGTCGAAGAAGAAGAACATTACTAAAAGGGAGACGGATGCTCCAATCGGGAGAAAGAGGGCCTGGGTAGAGTCAATTGTCTGGATACCTGAAAGACAGAAAGCGGAAAAAACGGAGCACATTAACCACGGATCACATGACACCGCACCGGTGCAGTTCATCTCTGCTAACTCATTAACATGCAGATAGTGGGGCTGGAGCAACAGCACAGCAGTTAGAATGCCTCCCTAGGAAGCACAAAGCCCTGAGTTGGATCCCTCAATTTCTCAATCCTATGTCCTCAGTGATGCTTGACATGATCAGTTTTAAACTCGGCTTCTCTGGTGTGTGGTGCTATCCCACTGTGGTCGTAACTTTCATCTTCCTGCTTTGTAACAAGCTGAGTGCAACACTTCCTGGGTGGGCACATTCCACCTTACCCAGGCTTCCAGGGCTGCCCACACAGGTCGTGCACTACCTATATCTGAGCGGCAGTTCTTGGCCTGGCCTGGGCCACATACCTGAGGCAGCCACACTCAGCTACCAAGTGCTCTTCTTCCCTCTGTGAGCTCCAGGTTTTTGGTAAAAGTCACGTGTCCATCTAACCCTTTCAGCTTAGCACTTAACACTTCTCTCCTTCTAACTTCCTTTATAATCATGGACAATTTAATTATTTTCTTCTCCTTTTATTTATTTTTCTTTTCAAATGCGGTATCTGTACTGAGGACCAAATCCAGGGCCTTCAAATGAGCTATGTCCCAACCCATTTCCTTTTTTTCTTTTTTAATTTTTGAGGCAGTCTCATCAGGTAGCTAAGTCACCCCGGGCTGGGCTTACATTTATGACCCTCCTGTGTCAGCCTCCTAGAGCACTGGGACTGCAGGTGTGTGCCACCGTGGTCAGCTTTAATAGTTCCCACCACCAAAGCATGTAATCACTCTCTATGTAACACTCAGCCCTGGCCTCCACCAAAAATGGCGCTTTGCACCTGACCTTTCCTGCACTTTCCTCTCTCTCTTGCTTTTTAAAATTCCTGCTGTGAAGTATTTTGGAAATGGGTAAATGCTGTCTGTTGTGGTTATGTAGCACTTTTTCCTTCAACATGTCCAAAACGTTCTTAAATTCTTTCTGCCCCAAGGAAAGTTCTTCAATCAAGACATAAAACTTTCTAGGACTCATCAAAATTTTAACACTAAATTCCTAACTTATATTTCTCAGTACCTTTTCTCCAATGTTCCTGCACTGCTCATCACTTAGGACTTCACTGTCTGTAGCACAAACACAGAGATTGTGGTTTTTGATCATTTTTCTGGCTGTTATTAATTTCTCTGATTTCTGACAAATGAGAGACCTGTTTCCCAGGTGTTGACCCTTCGATCTGAAATGTTACCTTACATAATCGGGTACTGGCCTTCTCTGCAATAGCTGTTTCTTTATAATATTTTTTCTAATTATGAGAAAATAGATTGTACTTTATCCCAATGTGTGTGTCCTTATCCCTTTTTGGTATCCATGACTCAGAGAAGGTAATGAAGAAATTTATTTGTTGATGATAATTCAGCCTAATGAGCCTAATGAAACCTTTAAAAATGAAATATACTAATCAATCTCTCTCTCCCTAGTGCCGAGAACTGAACCCAGGCCTTCACACTCAGCTACATCCCCAGCCTCCTTTTTTCTTTTTTAAAGACAGGTTCTTAGGAAGTAACTAAGTTGCCGAAGCTAGGTTTGAACTCGCAATCCTCCTGCCTCCACCTCCAGAGTGAAGTGGTACTTGTCATCTCTGTATTAGCCCTTAAAATACTTACACACACACACACACACACACACACACACACACACACACACACACAAATTGGTTTTGTACTTCTACATCTTTCAAGTTACTTAGTAGGTGTTGAGTATATGGCAGGTACTCAGCGTAAATCTGTTAGTACTGTCAAGTCTCTCTCTCTCTCCTCTCTCTCTCTCCCTGCCTCTCCCTGCTCTGGTGCTGGAGACAGAACCCAGGGTCTCACACAGCGTGGGCCAATGTTATACGCTGTCTTATTTCTAGTTTCCTCTCTGTCTCCCCTGAGGGCTGGAATTACAGGTGTGCACCACTGTGCCTGCTAACTTAATTCTCTTTATAATAAGCACCACACATTTTTATAACTATAGAGATATAATTTATATACCATAAAATTCACTCATTTAAAGCATTACAATTCAATGATTTTTTTTGGTACATTTATTAACTGTGAAACCATCACTATAAGAGACTTTTTGAACATATTCATCACCCCGTGAGGCCTCTGGTTTACAAGTAACTCTCCTTCCCTTCCCATCTTAGTCTCAGGGAACCGCTCATCTACTTTCTGTCTAGATACACTTGCTGTTTCCAAAATCTCACACCACTGTATTCATATAACACGTAATGTCTGGTTTCTCTCACTTTGCATGGTATTTTGGAGTTATCCTTATTGTAGCACATATTACAGCTTTATTACTTTTAATGTAAAATACTACAGTATGGGTAAAGTAGTATTTTATTTCTAAGTTTTTCTGTATATGGGGCCTAGGGTTCCCTCTACTTTTGCACGCTGAGTCATATGATGCTGAACATTCACCATAATAGCACAGTACTGTTTTTTTAAACAAGGATTCTTATAATATCTTAATATCAGAAGAGATACTCCATAATATTATTTAGTTTTATAAGTACTTCAAGTAGCTCTTTTAAGGGTGACTACAATTATGATCAACACAAAATTACTGATCGCACTCTCTAAATGAGGTCGTAAGCGGCAGAAACTATTCTGTGCATCTTTAATACACAAAGACTCAGCAGCAAGCTTTTAGCCACATGCAACAAGTCAGTAGTTCATTTTCAGGACATAAAAACCTTAACATATTAAAGCATACACATCAGATTTTACTATGATACCAAACATAAAACTTTGACCCTGGCCAACAATTAACTAGGAGTGTTAACTACACAGATGAAAGTGGGTGACATAAAATGCCTTACTATTATTGGTGCTGTTGCCATTGAAAGACCCAGAAGAACTGTTACTGTCTTTCTCCTTATCTTGATTTTCAAAGTCCATGTTAAGGGACCTGTGGAAAAAAAATTTTTCAAAGTTTTAGTTTTGCTTAAGAAGTCAGAAAAGTTGGTAATGAGACAGTATTTTAAAATGCTAAGGCATTAGGAAGGAAGAAGTCATTTGAACTACAAAAAACAGTTTCAGTTGCCACATTTTAAAAAATACTCTGCATTCCTTTCAATACGTCAGCTCAGGAGTGCTCCTGACTGTAGATGAAAGCGTCCGATGGCTGAATCTTCCTGCTGTATCACTGGGCACGTCCTTAATGACTTCCTTATTATAGAACCCTGGAAGGAGAAATGTTGGGCCAAAGGGCAAGCACACTGTGAGACTTTCCATGCCACACAAAGGCTTCCTTTGGGAAGCAGTGACCCGGAAGCCACTTGACTCCTCCAGCTTAGGACAGTGTTTCTTTGGTTATGCCACGACACCTCCGATCTCACAGCAAGATTCCTCTCAATTCTGAAGGGACAACAGTGAGCAAAATACTCATCAATTTTACTTTCATTCAAGGAGGAGAAAGAATTAGAAAAAGAAGTAAAACACACGGTACGTTAATGGTAAGAACTCAGAAGAAAAGGCAGGAAGTAAAGGGTTTGCAGTTTCAATACGGTGTACAGAAAGGCCTCACTGACAGTGACATCAAGTAGGAAGTAGCCACTGGCAATTCAGGGACTAGATGTGCAGTTCCCATTAACTCAAGAGCTCTTCACTAGTCCACAGCCATGTGTGCAAGCGAGCACGCCCAGCTGCTGCTGCTCTGTGGATAGCTTGTGCATCTTTGGCTCGCTTCCGGCTGTGGGTCTCCCAAGAACTGCCTGTAGTAACATAATGTTCACTGTCCCACTGATAAACGTGCTAGGCCTAAGCCACAGGGCCACCTGAAATGTGACTAGCGTGGCTACATTTTACTCTTAAATACTTTAAATAACTGGAGGGCCAAAATTATGTAAATGGATGACAGCAGGTAAATCTTTGTAGCCTTGGATTTGATAGGATTCTCAGATATGATGCCCAAAATACAACAAAAAAGATAAACTGGACTTTATTAAAGAAATTGTGTGCTTAAAAGCACACTATAAACATGAAAAAAAAACCCACATGATGAGAAAAGTATCTTCAAATTATGCAGCATCATAAGGACCTTGAATTTAGAATATATAACATTTCAACAACTGCCAAGATGGGTGTAATCAAAAAAGTCTAATAACAAGTGCTGACAAACCTGGGCTCATAAGTAGGGTGTGCACACCTGTAATCCCAACACTCTGGGAAGCTGACACAGGAAAACTGAGAAGTGTGGGCAAACTAGTAAGACCCTTTCTCCAATAAGGGGTTCTTTTAAAAAGGAAGAAAATAATGTTCTCCTGAATCCAACTATGCTGACTTTCTGCTCTTACTTTCCCAGCCTCTAGGACTCGAGACACTTCTGTTGTTTAAGCCACCCAGGGTACAGTATTTTGTTATGGCAGCCTTAACCTGAAGAGGAATCATACTGCGTATGTTGTGGCTTGGATCTGCAGTGCCCCCAAAGGCCTCACGCACCTGCGGACAGTGTGTACTGTTGGGAGGTGCACTGTTGTTGGCTGGACGGGGCAGAGGCATGTGTTAGTTCCACCCTTACTCCATGACTTGTATCAGTTCGCCATGCTATAAGGACTCTGGCTCTCGCTCCAACCTCCAGCCCCAATCCGGGCCCCATCATGTGACTCTACCATTTTCCAGCTGTCTACCCAGAACGGACTGTGACCTTCTGAAACTATGACCTAAAATTAAAATTTCCTCTAATTTGTACATGTTGGGTATTTTGTCCCAGCGACGAAAAAGCACCTGAGACAGTGTACACTGAAATTTGTGTGAATGCATTCTGTATCAGTATATACTCCAGGTGTGTGTGTTCCATTTGTTAGGGTGTTTTATAAATGGCAGTCAAGTCAAGCTGATCATTCCATCAACTGTGGACAGACTAGTATTGAAATCATCAGCGAGTGTGTGGATTTCTTCCTTTCTCCTTTAGTTTTGAGGGGGCGCTCTAAGGGTTGAACTCAAAATCTTCACACAGAGCTATTACCTCAGCCCCTTTTCCCTTTCTTACTTTCCGCAGAAAGGGTCTTGCTAAGCCAGTAATTCGCCGAGGCTGCCCTGAACTTGCAAACGCTCCCACCTTGGCCTCCCACCAGAGTGCCGGGACTACAGCTATGCCTCAACATAGCCAGCCCTCCTTGAAGCTCTATCGGGTTTTGCTTCATTTATTCTGATGATCTTTTTACTAGAGGAAAAAAAAAAAATAACATTTAGGGCTGTTAGGTCCTCTTGTTTTACTGCCACTTTGGTCATTGTAACTTCTGTTGTCAGTGGTGCACTGCTTCCTCTAAAAGTTGCTTTGTCTAATAATGGGTCGATGTAAGAAAGTATTTTGTTCATTTTTCAAAGGTCACTTATTTATATAAAGAACAAAGGCCCACCAATGATATAGTGCCTGTTTTGTTTTATTTTGAGACAGGGCCTCTCTCTGTAGTTCAAGCTGGGCCTGAACTTACCACATAGTCCAGGCTGGCCTCAAATTCCCAACAATCCTCCTGCCTCAGGCTGAGTGCCACCATGTGCAGCTTATGTGGTGCTAGGGAATCAAACTCAGGGCCTTAGGCTTGCTAGGCAAGCACTGTTCCATTCTTCCAGCCCAGCTCCATAATTTCTGACAGGTGATCAAACCTGTGTGGGGCACTGGACTGTTAGATGGAACACAATTCCTTTGTGATTAATGAACTCTGGATGTTTCTAGAAGGTGGATTTGTTCAAACTGTACAACTACTGACAGTATACATTCAAACTGATTGATTGGTTCCTTGGAAGGAGCTCAAACAACACAACACCTTTAAAATCTCACCACATTGAGAACATAAGCCTCCTCCGATGAACGTCTGTTTTCGATGTTGTCTGAGGTGAACCATCACATTGGGACCAAGACTGCACACGTTGCTGTAAACAATCCACTTCTCATCACTAGGTATCAGGTGCTTCAAAAACGTCATTTTCCTCATATTTAGTGAGCATATCACAGATACTTATATGCGCCTCCAAGTGAACTTCTTTAGGATTTCAGAGAGAAATCCAAACATGGAGCCCCCATCTTGGTCAGGTGGTGGTGACGCCTGAGTAGTGGATGCTGAGCGTTTCTGCCGTCTCCTGTGCTGTGTGAGTGTGACCTGATGCATGCCTTTAGTTTGCAGTCATCACCCAGAGGCCCTCCCTGACTGAGGAGCGTTACTGAGATCAAAATGACCTGCGTGGAATCTTGTGAACCACTGTCCCCATGGATTTTCTCGTAGAACTTTGTCCCACTACACGCCACCTTTCATGGTCCCGATGCACTCAGTGCACATGATTCCCTGTACAGAAGCAAAACCGTAAAATACGGCAAGAACGCAGTTTGGTCTTCCACCTCAACTTGCAAAATCTCCAAAACTCAACCATATCATTCCATTTTTAAAGGAATAAAGCTGGAACTGTCAGCTGTCAAACGTCAGCAATAACATGGGTATGACTCTAGTATTTCCAAAAATAAACTAGCACCATGTGTTACAAATATATATCATGACTTTTCCAACAACCTCATATTAACACAATCACTCCAGCTTCCTCTTGATGGGTATTATCAATAGAAACCTTTTTTCAAACTTTCAAAATTTCTAGCTTGATAAGTTCTTTCATTAGTATGTAATAATTGGGTTTTTAAAAATCAATTTGGCAACTGCTGTCTTTTCACTGGCTGTTTGAAGCAATTTCATTTAAAGTGATTATTGATATAATTTGGTTTAAAATTACCATTTTGCTATTTGTTTTCTACTTGTCTTGCCATTTGTTTTCCTATATTTTTTTCCAAGATTACGACACTATTGTTACGATTCCACTTAATTTTCTTTGTTGTTTCATTAGTCTCTATAAGCCTTTTTCTTTTTCTTTTTTGGAGACAGGGTCTCACTTTGTGGCCCAGGCTCGTCATGAACTCACTATGGAGCTCAGGCTGACTTTAAACTCACTGCAATCCTCCTGTCTCAGCCTCTCAAGGTGCTGAGATTACAGGCATGCACCACCATGCCCAGCTTATGGGGTGCTGGGGATTCGAACTCTGGTACTTAGCACTTGACTCAGGGCTTGCTAGGTGTATTAGTTTGGGTTCCTCTCAAAAGACAGAATTTACAGATCTTAGCACAAAAAAGTCTAAGGCTTACAAGTCCAATGATAGAGGTGGTCCAAGATGGCTGCTCAGCCAGGCAGGAGATCTCCCGTCCTGGACTGCAGAAAAGCCAGTGATGAGGTGAGAATCTGCTGTAGATCTCAGGTGAAGAGTGGCAGTTGAAGACTGGTGACTGAAGGGCAGCCAACAGACAGACAGGCACAAGTTGAGACTAGAGCACCCGTAGACAATCGTGAAAGGAAGAACTTTCCCAGAGGAAGAGCTGGAACAATTGTCCCTCTTCCTCCCTTCTACACCACTGAAGTTCCAGTTGCCCCTTCCACATCTGGTTGGGTGCTCTTCTGTCACTGGCCAGCCCACAAATAGCTCACACTCTAATCCTGACAAGTTCTTGAGCCCCAGGTTAGGGTGGATGACAAATCCTAATCCTAACGGAGGTGTGGGTCCTAACTGCATCAAGTTGACATAATCCCATCAACAGACACACTAGGCAAGCACTTTAACTGCTGAGCCATTTCTACAGCCCCCCTTCTTCCATTTTAATAGTTGCCAAAGGGCTTATAATATACATCTTGAATTACTTTAGGTAGCTTCCTCACATAATGAATGACCAATGCTCTGATGAATGCTGCTCAGGGGCCTGTCTGCAGAACTCGGGAGTTTCCCTTTCTCCCTCTGCAGCTTTTTTCCTTCATACCTTGTCCTACTACCTCTAGCTGCCTTGTTCTCTTTGGACTATCAGAAAGATCCGGACCTAGGAACACAGGCCTACCTCCATCACTTGAATCAAACTGTCTTCCGTCAGTCTGAGGTAGGAAGCTGGGAAAACTGCTCATCATCAGTATGGATCTTTGCCGTGTGATCAATACTATTTTGACAACCATTGTTTTGTGTATTTTGTGCCTGTGAAAATGCTTGTTTCAGGTGTGATGATAATCCAGTTACTGCTACACCACCCTGGCTAAGTACAAGTGTCTGTGGGTAGCTTGTCTTAGCTACCTTGTTGTTGTTGTGACTCAATATCCAACATCCACAAATTTAGGGGAGGTTTATTTTAGCTCAGTTTCCAAAGGTCGCAGTCCACTCGGGCAGCCGGTAACACATGGCAGAGGCAGAGGTGGAGGAGGCAGCTTCTCAGGACATCACAATCATAAACAGGAAGCCAAGTCCCATCAAGTCCAGTCTATTCCCAGAGAAAAAAGCTGTAACAATCTTTCTTCTTCCTTCCTTTTATACAGTTGAGTCCCCAGCTGGGCCTCCCACATCCGGGTGGGTGCTCTTCCCTCTTTCACTGGCCCACAAATCACTCACACTTCTATCCAGGCTGGTTCCTAATCCCCAATCCAGGCACGGTTCCTAATTGCCTCAAGTTGACATCATCTCTCCAACGTTCACATAGCTCTTATAAACAGATCCCAAATTGAGCAGATTCTGAAGAGGACAAAGTCCTTACTGGTACTGGAATACTGACGACACTTATCTCTTTTTAGGAGACTAGTAGATGTTTTCGTGAAGAAGTCACAACTCTATTTGGAAGGGGCTCTATTCTTTGAAGTGGCTCTTAAACTTTGGGCTCAGATCACACTGACCCTGTGTCTAAGTCATGCTTTCCAACCCCTCCTACTGGCTATGTCCTCAACAAAAATGGGTCACCTGGGGCTACACACATACCACCATGCCCATTTTAGGTCACCCATTCCTTGAAAGTGGAGAACAAAAGGAGGGAGAGAAAAATATTTGAAGCAATAATGCTCACCTGTATCAAGAATGAACTACTAAGAATCTGGGTAGGAAGAGACGGTTTCCTAAGCAGCCGAATGTTCTGAAAGTTAAATAAGAGCTAAAGTTCACCGAACTCATAGTGTTGATACTGTGCCACACGGTCCAAATTTGTTTTATTTTTCAAGTGCTAGGGATAGTATGCAGGATCTCATGTGTGTTAGCCAAATCCTCTACCACTGAGCTCTGTACCTCCAGCCCAACGTTTCTTATGACTCAGAGTAACATTATTACAAATGCCAGTTTTTGCTTGCTGACCTGTTGAGTTTATTAATAGTGCCTCCCTTTTCAAAAACACTTGATCACTTTAAGTGTCCTGGCTTAAACAGCAGTTATATGATCTTTCTATCTATATAAAAAATATAAAATATAACCCACATCACATGTGCCATAGTATATGTTAGGTTGTTGGAAAAGTCATCATGTATTTTTTGTTTTTCAAAGATCATTTATTTGTGTACAGAATAAAATCAATGACATTCCATTTTGTTCCATAACCTTTTGCAATCTTTCCATGAGCTTCATAATTCCTAATTCATGGAAGAACCTGTCTTTACTGGTAAAAAAACTGAACACAGCACTGATTTAGAGCCTCATCTGAACTGAACGCTCTGTCACACAAGTAGTTTTGAAGACAGTGAGGCAAGCAGAGGCCTGACGGCAGCAGGTCAGGACCGTGCGGTGTCATGCAGCACGTCCCTCGCATGCTCCAGGAATTTCTGATGGGTGATCCAACTGGTGTGGGGCTTGGCCTTGTCGTGACAGCACACACCTCCTCAACAATTAATGATCACTGAGTGCTTCTGGATTATGGATTTACTTAAACCATCCAACTGCTGACAGTACACGTTCGAATTGATTGGTTCCTTGGTAGAAGCCTGAAAAACATGACACCTTTAAAATGCCACCACACTGAGAGCATAGCCTTCCTGTGACGAATGTCTGCTTTCTATGTCTTCTGAGGCAAATCATGTTGGGACCAAACCTGTTAGCGTACAACACTGTTGTAAACAGTTCACTTCTCATTACCAGTTATCAGCTGCTCCAAAAAAAGGATCACTTGCCTCACATATAATGCTCATATCACAGATGTTTATACGCACCACCAAATAAACTATCTGAGCTCATGAGGAACCCAAATATTTAGTTTACTTACATATCCCAGATTCTTTGGCTGGTCGCAATTGCTTGGGTGTTGGATGTTCAAAGTGTTTCTGTAATCTCTCACGTCGTATAACATGGGTGTGATCTGATCCACGCCTTTATTTTGTCATCAACCTCAGTGGCCCTCCCTGACCAAGGAGTGTTGTTGGATCAAAATGACCAGCATGGAATTTTGTGAATCACCATGGGCACTGATGCTCTTGTACAGCACTGTCATCACCCTAAGCTGTATACGCCTTTTCACAAGCTTGACACGTACTCTTCTTTTTATGGAAGCATAACAGTAAAAAGTGGCACAAAATGCAGTTCAGTCTTCCATCTTCACCTTGTAAAATCGCAAAAACTCAACCAAACTGCTAACTTTTTATTTCAGAATGAAGCAAAAACTATCAGCTGGCAGACATAGCAACTGCATGTAAGTGACTGACTGTTGTACATCCAAGAACCAACTAGCACCACCTGTTGCAGAAATATATTATTACTTTTCTGACAACCCAATAGTGAGACTGTCCATCTTCTCTGGCGAAGTATTTCAATTTCTTGATATTTATCTTCAGGATATAAGTTCAACCCTCCCCCCCCCCAAAAAAAGCACCCAAGAAAAGATGGCCACTGTAATATTCCTTATATCCAACAAAAGCAGAGTAAGATACATACAGCTAACACAAAGATGAGCGTAGAAAATATTTTTAGGTGCAAAGAAACAAAATACAAATTATTTCAACTATGAAAATGTGTAAATATATAAATACATATCAAACAAAATAATTTGCACTAATGAAGGCAGAATTAAGGGCTGGGGACAGTGATGCGTACCTATAATCCCAGCTACTTGGAAAGCTGAGGCAGGAAGAACACAAGTTTGGGCTCAGCCTGGGCAACTTAGTGAGATCCTGTTTTCAATTAATTTAGAAAAAGAAAAAGAGAAGGGAGAGTTGGCAATGTAGCTCAACGGCAGACTGATGACTTGTACAAGTTCAATCCCTGGTCCCACCCACCCCCCAAAATCAGGATTGTGAATCTAAAGATAACCTAAGTTCTCAGCTTAAAATTTCTCAAAGGACTGTGGTGTACTTCAGTGGTAGAGCACTTACCTAACATGTGTGACCCCTGGGCTTAACTGTTAGTACAGCCTTGGGGGGAAAATAGTTTTTTTAAGCATCCTTCACTTGCCAGTGTCATCAGCAAAACTATCTGAATTATACAACCACTTGAAGTTCTTAACTACACGCAGGGGAAAGAAAAGAATGAAACTTCTTGATTTTCTTCCTATTCCTGTGGCTGCCTCCTAGGATCACAATTTGGACAGAACCTGGTAACACTACCATGTCAGCTCTAACAACAGAGGGCTGAACCATATGAAATTTCTGTAGGTGAAAACAGTACTAGCAGCAATTTCACATGCCTCAACCTGTGTCAATGCCTTGGTATTAAGAAAAACATTAAGCAAATTTCTATAAGAATATAAGAATATAATATATTTATCTAAATTATTAGCTTCCTGGGGACAGTTTTTACTTTGTTTTTTCCTGGTCCTTCTAAGTTATCTACTAAAGCTTTGTAATTACACTTTGATTTTGGGTTAGAGAAAAAAAAAGAAACATGACATATTCTCTCTCATTTATTTTATTACATGGATATCTAGTAACTCTTTTATTTGAATTGTTCTTTCACTTAAATTTTGTTCCCTTTAACAGTCCAGAATCACTGTCAGAAATCCTCTCTGTGATCTTCCCAATAATGACTGTTCTTAGGTACGTCATTTGCAGACCAGAATTTTGAGCAGTCAGTTTCTGTATGTTGGAAAGATTATGTTAAGGTCATAAAACGAAGAATTGTTTAACATCCGACTAAACAAATATGAGAATTATCCCATTTAAATTCAAATATGCTATAGAACTATTTCTCTTCACAGACCAGAAAGTCAATGCTGTTGGAGGAATGCTTCTTCCACCTCCAACTGAAATCAACCCCACTCTGAAAATATCTTATCTTACCTGAAACTGCCGTAGACTATAAGAAGAATGGATATCAGGAACGTAGACACTTGACTGGAATCCACCAGGGAGTAGGCCCTAGAGAAATAAGAGGGAAAGAAATTCAATCATATGCAGCAAGATTTTTTTTTTTTTTGAGACAGAGTCTTGCTCTGGAGCCCAGGCTAGCCTTGGACTCATGGCAGTCCTCCAGCCTCAGCCTCCTGAGTGCTGGAATTACAAGCATGTGCCAACCCTTTGCTTAACTGCTGTGCCACGCTTGCAGCCCAGTGCAGCAAGTTCTTATGGAGATGACAGTCTACGTCTTTAAGATAAAAGGTACAAATTAGCATTAACAAAATAACAAGATGCAACTGGCTAAACATAAGTCGATGCACTCACAGTTCATATTCATAGTGATGAATATCAATGTAAAAATTACATCTCGGTATGATATGCAATGTATATCATCCATTCCCAATTTTAAAAGTGTCAAAATATTTACCAAATCTATACTGGTGACTAAAAAGCCTCTCAGTTTATACTGGAATGACTAATAGTATTTGCTGGTTTTATTTAGTGATAAGGTGAAGTCTGTCTCACTCCCAAGTCCATTTCTACTTATCTGCCTAGTGATTTATCTCCACTGGCCCCCACTGGGCCCTCCAAGGCCAGGAGGTCTACAGCTAGTGTTCTTCTCTCCCTGCCTGACCTCAGGGAATGGCTGTATTCTTGACCCTGATTCTCTTTCCAAGAGTCCTATCCTCGGTGAGTTCTGCAGTTTTCACATCCTTGACTCCTCTCCACTCCCAATCCCATAGCCTCTTCCTACTGCTCGACTATCACAGATCTTGTTTTCAAGTCTTTCTTTCCTTAGGCAAAACAAATTCTCCCTCTATCTCCTTTCTCCCTTAACCCTAACTTATGCACATATATAATGATGTCTATGTGTAGTGCCCGGTACTCTTGTCAGCCACCAGGGTTAGACAAGTAAATGTCATGGTCTCTGGTCCTTCCCTCAATGTTCTTACTGTACAGGAAGGAAACTAAAAATTAACCTAACTGAACACAGCAGCGTAAAGTGTTACAAAGGGTAGAAAGACAAGTACAGGGGGCACGAGGACATTTATTAGGTGCACGCATCCAAGAACGGGGTGGAAAGGGCGCTCCTAGTAAAAGAGGTAAATTAGACGTGCGAGGCCTAAATAAACGGGACCTGGCGACTACAGGGACCAGGAAATAGACAAGGAAGGGAAAGCCTTAGGTTTCTGCTGAGTATCTGTCTCTCAGCAAAGAACAATGGGAACATATGAGAAAAAGATTCAGTTAAGTTTTCAATGTATGAGAAGACAGATGGACAATTAGGTATAGAACTCAGAATTAGCTCTGAGCTGACGATATATTTTGACCACTCATAACCTTCTACCTAGGGGAAGCTCAGCACCTATGGAGCAGAAGCCACAGGTGTGACTGCACCTTACAGTGGTAGGGAAAGGATCAAGCCTAGAGAAACCTCCAAATTCAAAGATGAAGTTGGAGGAAATGCAAAGAAAACCAAAACTGAAAAGAGGAAGAAACCCAGGATAGCAGGTATTTCCAGGAGGCATCAAGACTGACCAAACAGTGTCATTAGTAGTTATGCTGGTTATTTAACCTCTCTGAAATTCAGCTTTTCCATTTGCACAAAGGGGATAAAATCACCTTAAGAAGTTGTTTAAAATGAGGCTAGGGAAATAGCTCAGTGGTCAGAGTGCTTGACTGCTTAGCAGGTGCAAGGCTCTGGGTTCAAACACTTTACATTACATAAAAACTAGCTGGGGGTGGGGGCAGGGGGTGGAGCTGGACAAATAGCGCAGATAATGCCAGGTCCTGAGCTGATTCCCCATCACCACAAAAACTGGGTGTGGAGGTACATGCCTGTAATCCCAGTACTTGGGAGGTCGAGGTAGGAGGATTGCAGCGAGTTCAAGACCAGCTTGGGCTACACAGTAAGTGCAGGACTAGCCTGGACTATAGAGAGGCCGTATCTCAAAAACAAAACAAACAAACAAAAAAATTGTTACAATCTAATGAGATCCACAGGAGTGGTGGTCCACACTTGTAATTCCAGTGTTCTGAGAAGCTGAGGCAGGAAGATTATAAATCCTGCCGGGGCAATTCAGCTACTTAGTGAGGTCTTGTCTCAAAATAAAATTAAAAAGGGCTGAAGGGTGTAGCTCAGAGAGAAGTCCCTGGGTTCAAACCCCAGCACTGAATGGTGAGGAAGGCGGTAAGTGATTTTTATGAAGAGCTCAACATGGCAAATAATTCATATTCACCACTGTAGGAGGCCTAAGTCATCTGCACTGAATATTCGTTACTGAAAGGTCAGTAGAGTGGAAGCTGAAAGGAATGTCCTCTGGATTTATTTCACATGAACTACTAAGGATAATTTTAGTGGGGAGGTGTCAGGTGAGAAATGAATGACAAAGTTAAGGCTGGGGTGTAGACTGGGAGGTAGAGCACTTACCTAGCATGCACTAACTAGGCCCTGGGTTTGATTCCCCAGCACCCCATAAAGATTGACTGGGCATGGTGGAGTATAACTGTAATCGCAGCACTCGGGAGGCTGAGGCAGGAGGATCACTGAGTTTGAGGCTAGTGTGGGCTACACAGTAAGTTCAAAAACAGCTTGGACTAAAGAGTGAGAACCTACCTCAAAAATGGGTCAGGGGGAGATATATAAGTACAGGGAAGAGAACAGCAGTGGGAGGGGGAAGTAAGGATAAGAGACCTCTTTAAAAAATAATTATTTTTTAAAGCAGAGTCTTGCTATGTAGTCCAGGTTCTGAACTTAGTATGGAGCCCAGGCTGATCTTGAATTCACAGCAATCCTCCTGAGTACTGGGGTTGCAGGCAGTGCCAAGTTTAGTGTTGCTGGGAAACTGAACACGAGTCCTCAAGCACATCAGGCAAGCATTTTAACCTTGGAGCTATTCCTCCAGCCCCTAAAATTGTGTTTTTATAAAGATGACATGCAGTCCTTCTTAATCACACGCTGACGAAGTTAACTTCCAAACGCAGATGTTCCACTTTCTCCAATTTTTCCAAAATAAGAAATACAGTAAACTTTCATAGTAAGATGTCTACGACGCCATTTTTGACCTCTTAAATTATTAGATATGTTCTCAAATATTTATGGGTGCATTATAAAACTTAAATGGGAGGCCACTAGGCCAAGATGGCCCTAACTCAACAAAACGAAACGCTACCCTGAATAAAGTAACCTACAAGAAGACACTAACTAAGGCTGGTCCATATCAGCCTGTCTTGCCTCCAAAACAGAAATGTTTCTCTGGGACGCACCGGGAACGCCAACCTGCTGGTGCAGGCCAGTATGGTCTCCTTCTGACAACCAGGTTACATGGAAAGGCTCACCCAGCACAGGTGCACATTTCACAACAAGAAAAATGGAATTCTTTAATTTTTTAATTCTAAACTTATTTTTGCTTTGGCACAATCTTTGCATATTTTTCAAAATTCTGAAAAAAGAGACATAGTGAGAAGCAGAATACCTGAAATTTTTTCTTGAAAAGACTACATTCATATGGCACATAGCCAGGCGCATGCAGGGCGGCCTCTCCTTCCTCTAGCTCTTGCCTCTGCCCTACCGATAGTTCTTTGCAGGTAACCACCTCTCGTATCTATATAGTCTTCTGAGTAAATATACAGGATAAGCATATATAGATTCTCTCTCTCTCTCTCTCTCTCTCTCTCTCTCTCTCTCTCTCTCTCTCTCTCCCCCCCCCCCTTTCCCTTCCTCTCAAGGGGCTGGCCCTGAGCTCACAGAACTCCTCCTGCCTCAGCCTCCAGAGTGCTGAGATTACAGGAGTACCTGGCTTACGTGGTGCTTGAGAACCAAACCCAGGGTGTTGTGCTTGCTACTAAGCCCTGGCATTAAATCTGTCACGTAGTTAAAGTTTAAAATATAATACAGGGGCTGGAGGAATAGCTTAGCAGCTCAGGACTGGTTTGGACTATAGAATAAGAACCTGACTAAAAAGCAAAACAAAACAAATGAAGACAATAAAATGTACTGGCAGGCTGAATGGCACGGCAGTTAAAGCACTTGCCTTGTAGGCACAAGACCCTGAGTTGATTCCCCAGCACCACGTAAAACTGAGCGTGGTGGTGCATGCCTGTAATCCCAGCACTCATACTCTGGAGGCTCAGGCAAGCAGAATGTCATGAATCCAAGACCAGCCTGGGCTACACCAGTGAATTCAAGACCAGCCTAGGCTACACCGGTGAATTCAGGACCAGCCTGGGCTACAGAGCGAGATTCTGTCTCAAAAAAAAGAAAAACTACACACACACACACACACACACACACACACACACACAGAGAGAGAGAGAGAGAGAGAGAGAGAGAGAGAGAGAGAGAGAGAGAGAGAGAGAGAGAGAGAGAATTGAAAAGTGCAACTGAGGAGCTTACGTATGATTAGGTTCTGGAAAGTATTTTTTAGTACATGTGCTGCTGAAGCAAGCACTCTGGAAAGTATTTTTAAAAATCAACTTATAGCTCCTCTTCCCTAACACTCCAGAGCTATGAAAAGTAAAGGCAGTTTTCTTCTGAAGGGCTTTTCATTAGACGGTGTTTTCCTCAGATGCCCTGGTTTTCCCATCCTGAGCTTACTACCTAAAAAGCAGATTCAATACCGAAACTGACCTAACAGGATCGGTATCAGTCTGACTTTTTCAAATCAGTGAAGACCTCCTAGAATTTATCACAGAAGACTTCTGGAACTCTGCTTTGTTGTAACCAGGCTCCTCCTGCCATTCTACACCCTCTGTGCTGCACTCTAGCCCTATGGTACAGTCACCTGCTTTCCTCAAGGAGGATGTGACAGAGCACCACAGACCAGGTTCCTCCGCACAGCCTGGCAAGGGGCTCGCTGCCCCTGCTGAACTAACTGCAGGACTCCACTGGTGTTCTGGTGTCTAAACGTTTCTTCTAGACTCAACAGTCTTGTTTTAGCTTTCAAATAAATAAGTACAAGAAAATCTGCTTAAAATTCATTTCTAATACAATCCATGGTGTTTTATAATTTATAATAAAACTAAATAAAATTATAAAGAAGATGTAGCTCAATGGTAGCATGTCCCTGGGTTCACTTTCTAGTACTGCAAGAGGATACACACACACACACACACACACACACACACACACACGAACATGAGTTAATTTTAGCCAGTGTGCATTTATAAAACGCTATCGATTTCTTAAGTTACAAAAATAATTCACGCATCCTGGAAAAGTGCAGTTCTCCCTTTTTTTTGCAATTCCAATTTCTAAAAGTAGACACTGTTTACAATTCAGTGTGTGCGTCCTTCATGCAAACCGTATACAGAATGTACACACATTACAAAACACAGACATTTTCTTTATAACTTGCTCTTTTTAAAAGCCTTTTAAAACCTTTTTTTTTTTTTTTACCATCACGTCCATTTCCCCTTCCCACCCCCACAACCTCCATTAACCCTGTAACCCAGGCTGGTCCTGAACTCACTCTGTAGCGCAGGGTGGCCTCGGCCTCCCAGGTCACCAGATCCCAGCCAATTCCAGGGCACCACCCCGCCCTGCTTACGTGGTCCTGGGGAACCACACTCTGGGCTCCACCCACTGTGCGGTCCGCCAGACCCTGACTTGCTCTTTTTAAAAACCCAAATGCATGCCCAGCAACGCATCTCTTCCGCTAGCTTGTCTTACTGCCTTTCCACTGCATCAATAGCAACTGGAAAACATCACAATGCAGAAAGCATCTTTTCATTTTGTTGCCTTAATAAGGAGAGCGCTTCCAGGTGCAGTGAACTTGGGCAAGCTGCAGGAACGGCGCCCGGATGTGCTCGTTTTCGGAGGCGGTACCTGACGCTGTCTCCCATGTCCCCATTTGTTTGCCTTCCCGAATTAAGAGAGTAGGCTGTCATTCTTAAACTCAACAGAAACAAGTGGATGTCTCTGCTCAGAAATCTCTTCTCTGTCAGTTTAAGATCTAATGTTGCCCAGGCTGGCCTCACACATATGGTGATCCCCCTGCCTCAGCTCCTGGAGTGCTGGGATTACAGGGGTTGGACCGCTTTGTCCAGCTTATGGCGAAGCAGGTAAATGTGAATGGCTCAGCCCCACACTAATCAATAGCTAGTGGCTACTGAACCTGGCAGCCAGGAAAGCAAGTCCCACGAGACAACGATGACATCCACCTGTACCAGGTGACATCTCAAAACCCGGTTCTAGAGTTGCACAGGTGGCAACACCAGAAACCTTTACCATCTTCCTATTTAATTCCCACACCATTCTCCATGGTCAGTATGGTGTGGCTGTGGCCGCTCACACAAATAACATCTTCAAGAGCGATGCTCAAGATCATGGAATTGTTTTTCCATTTTACAAAAAGAACATCCCCACTGGAGCCTGGAGCAATGATCTGTGATCGAATTTTACCATTTCCATAGTGAAATGCACGAGTGACCACACTAAGAATGCAAGATTATAAGTAGCCTGTTAATTATGTCACATTTTCTGCAACATGAATTACGAAAAAAACGAGTTTTCAGTTGGGGGTATGAAGAACTGTGAGCTTCTGTGCTTATACATAACAATAATAATTATTTTTAACAATCAGAAGCCAAGTACAGTTGTGAACAGAAGTGAGCAAACTCCAGAGTCTCCTGAACTGACTTTATTGTCTGCCCACGCTGGATGACAAACCTGAGGCTTTAGGGAGATGTGAGTTTCTGTCTTGAATCACCACATGCCTAGAGACGCGGTCTTGGAAGGCCAAGCCTTGGCCTCCTGCAAGTCTCTCCCGATCCTCTTTTGGCCCTGATGGAAATGAAGGTGCAGTGCTGATAAAAATGGCATGACTGCCAAACCACTGGAAACTTAACTTTCTTTTTAAAAATCACCCAGTATTTACAAATTTTTAAATAGTTCATATAAATTCTACATCACATCAGCAGAAATAGATAAACCTGAAGACAAGGTGTCTGGCTCATTTAGCCAATTAACAGGAAATCCTCCTCTTCCGTCAGCCACTGTTTTTGTTTTGTTTTTATTTTAAACGCATCCTAGCACCTAACCCGGAAGTTCTTTTCCCCTCTACCACGTAGTGTTTTGGCTGCCATTTGGTCCTGTCCTTGGTGTCCTAAACTAAGCTCATTTTACAAATCCATCCAAGAAATGATATAGCAGTTTCAAAAATGTCTAAGGGCCTCCCTGCTGAGGAGGAGTGATGGGGAGGAAGGGCGCCTTCCTGCATCCTCTCCATGCATCTCTCTGTCCACAGAGGGAACTGCATTGAATTACATACTCCCACGTAAGACATGTCCAAATTAGGCTTGAAGACTTTGCCATAACTGCTGGTCAGCTGCTGAGCTGAAATATTTTATACATGGTCAGTCATTACAAAATTCACATTTTTAAATTTTTCATTTAATTTCACTTTTGAGGCAAAGCCTCGCTCTGTAGCCCACGTTGCTCCTGAACTCACCATGCATCCCAGGCTGGCCTCAAACACATGGCAATCCTCCTGCCTCTACCTCCTGAGCACTGAGATTACAGGTATGCACTACCATGCCTGGTTTTTGTGGTACTGGGGAATTAGAACTCAAGGCCTTGTGCTCGCTAGGCAAGTGTTTTAGCCACTGAGCTACACCTCCAGCCCTGAAATTCACTAATTCTTTACCTACCTTTCCCCTAAGTTTTCATCTTAGTAGACTAAGACAAAACCTACCCAAAAGTCTACTTATTGAAGATTATATACTCTAAGATTTTTAGAATTACACTGAATGTTAGTAAGTATAATCAAACATCTATTTTGGGCAACTCTGCCAGCAAGTGGTTCTAACACATATCATTCGAAAAGTCATGCTAAATGAAGACACACAGAAGGTACTGTTCTTCAACATGGTCTAGGTACCATGTTGTATAACATATACAGCTGCACAAACAGAAGCACTCTTGGCCACTCGACAAACCAAGCAATGGCTATTCCAACTCTGGCACAGATACTGCCTTAGATCAGAGAACATTTTCATTCTTAAAACTGAGGACCCTTTAAGAGGTTTTGTCCATGTGAGTTATAGTGGTATGTACAAATTAGAAATTCAAACTGAAACTAGGCATGGTGTCACATCCTGTGATCTTAGCACTCTGGGAGGATCACAAGTTCCAGCCTAGCCTGGACAACTGAATACAACTTGGTCTCAAAAGAGGAGCTACAGTATAAAGGTGCTGGGTCCTCACACATACCCCCAGGAAAAGAGAAAAACATTTACCTGCAAGTATGCCATTACATGCTAACATGCTTTTAAAGAAAAAAATAATGGCATCCCCCATCAAAAAATACTCTTTTACAGTTTTGTGATCTTTATATGTCAGGTTCAAAAGAGTCGAGCTGGACTCTCACATCGCTGCTACATTTAACCTCTCGCTGCGGTGGGTTTTGCCGCACTCTGAGGGGAAAATAATTGAGACTGATACAAACGGGCAGCTGGAAAAGGGAGAAGAATTTCAATAACCTTTCTAAACAAGTAAGGATATTCTTATTTTATACCACATGAAAATTTAGCAAGGGACAATTTCTTTAAGATGAAAACTGAAACTATCAAATGGGCTTTTAAAAAACTACACTACATTAAAATCTACCGGAAACCAGTTGGAGGCACAGCTCTGTAATCCAGCACTCTGTGAGGCTGAGTTAGGATGGACCACAGGTGCAAGCCCAGCCACGGTAGTACAATGACATCGTGAGGCCCTGTCTCAAAAAACAAATAAATAAAAATAAAAATGGGCTAGAAAAGTAGCTCAGTATGAAAAGATCCGGGCTCCATACCCAGTACCACAAACATCAATCCACTGGATTATGCTGAATTTTGGGTGATCTTTGAACCAAGATGTCTTTGTGTCATCTTCCAGAGGTAACGTAGAAGCTTCAAGTTCATGAGGTTTTTCTATAGCAATTCTGGCTGTTGTTACTTTTCATTATGTATAGTATCTAAAAACTTATCGGTCTGCTTTGAGACATGGTCTTCTTCTGTAGTAGTCCAGGCTGCTCTTGAACTCACAACATAGCCCAGGATGGTCTTGAACTACTCAACAGCAATTCTCCTGTCTCAGCCTCCTGAGTTCTGGAATTACAGGTGTGTGCTACCACTCAAAGCTTACTGTATTCATTTTTGAGAAAATAAATACCAAGTAGGCAAATCTGATTAACTCTAGTCTGTCAATCAGTGATTCCTTCAAGTAAAAAGGGTATCCACACCTTCCCTCAGAAAGCAGTTATCTAGAACAGCTAGCATCTCAAATGACTGCACAAGCATTTCTTTCAAATAACCGATGTTACTTTGGCATACACAGGTGTTAAGTAGGACTTTTTCATTTTACCATAAAAAGTGTGCTCACGGGTTGGGATATAATGAAAGGAACACACCGCTGTGTGAAGAACATCCTGGGGGACTAGGAAAGGTACAGTACAGTCAGCTGCCAGTGTCTTTACTTGTGACAACAAGCATGGAAGTGTTTTCACCTAGCATTATTCTTCACCACGTCTTTTTTCTCACAAGCAAGCCAAGACAAAAGTAACATTTTTATCAATATTATGACAACAGCTTGATGTTACAGGCTCTTGGAGTGGGTCCTAGGAACTTGCCACAATTCGAGAACTGCTGCCTCACACCTGCCTGCTGACGCCTTCTCTCACATGGAGCCCTTGTGCACACACATCCCAAACAGCCAGGAGACAGCTGTAACTTCTCCATTGTCCAAAATTTCTGCATTCAGTTATATATAGAAAATGATTTGTATTCCACACCGAAAGAAATGCTACAATTTTACCTATTATAGGAATATGCTGAAATAGAATTTAATTTGTATTTTTATCTAAAAAATTGGCTGATACTAATTCTCTTTCACATTTTCCCATATGTTAAGACCCAAAGCCAAATGTGAACTGTAATGTGCTATGTAACATTTTAGCTAATGACAAACTGCATATATGATGATGGCCTCATAAGATTACACAGCTCAGTGACATTAGCCATCCTGGTTTGTGTAAGTGTACCTTATAATCATACAATGACGAAACTGCCCAGTGACATATTTGTCAAAACCCATCTCTTTTCAAACAACACCTGACTGTACTGTAAGCTTAATAAAAGGTACATTATCAAATACAAACTGAGCAAATGAACTGTGTGCAGGGTATAAAAGGTAAGCCAGTCACATAAGAAGGTTAGAATCTAGTAAGAAGGACACATTACATAACAGGTGGCAGCTTGGAATGTGTTAACAGGGAAATGATGCACTATGGGAAATGCTTTGTGCTGCCATACATTCGTCAGCTAACCCCGGCCTACTGTTGTACGGGTGAATACAGTTATGTCTGGTCCTTTAGATACTATCTGCGGCTGCCCTAGCATTTTAACAGTATTTGGGACAGAGATCATATGATTTATAAAGCCCAATATATTTACCACCTGGACATACGCAGAAAAAGCTTGCTAACACTGCTACGTATTACTGTTTGCTGCATAACGGTACCTGCCAAGGGACCCAGTAAGTGTTGAAATACAACTCCTTTCCTCCCAGGGGAAGTACCATCACAATGGGTAAAAATTTGGTGCGCAGTCATGTCCTAGTGGGTGGGTCTAGTCACCTGGAAGGAGGAGCAACTTTTCCTTTCACAAAGATATTTGTGAGCTTTAAGCTGACTTGGCCAGAAGGCCCCGTTTCCTACTTTGCACAAACACGTGTGTGTGTGTGTGGGGGGGTGGGGGGTATTGGGTAGGTAGCTTGGCAACAGTCCTCAGCACCTCAGAGTCACACCATGAAGAAGGGGTGAGGTATTCGGGTTTGGATCTAAAATGTCCCCCAAAAGTCTCATATATTTGGATACTATGGATTATCTATGCGACTCTGTGCTGTTAGGAGATGGGGGCTGGTTGGGAGGGCTGAACCATGGATGGGTGGTAGACTATAGGTGTATGTGGTAGATGGTAACAGGCATGTGATGATTAGGGTCTTAATTCTGGGCAGAGTGGGACACTGAAGCTAGACTTAGAAGGGGCAAGTCACTGGGACAAGACCTGGAAGGATATCTGTCAACTTTCTCCTTTCCTCTGGGATTGGACCTGGCTTCCTGTTTGCAATGCTGTGAGGATCAGCCTCCACTTTTGCTGGCTATCCATGCACAAATGGTCTGTGTGTCCTTCTGAAACTGTGAGCTAAAATAAACTTCCCTCCCTTAATCTGTACGTCAGATATTGAGTCAAAGCAATGAAAAAGTAACCAAGACAACATTTTCAGATATTAAAATATTCCCAGCCTTTCATTAGCACCAAATATTTTGTCATTTCTTTAGTACAAAATTTTATGGAAAGAACACACACAAAATGCACCATATGTTAACAACTACATTTTACCAAGACTAGTACAGTGAAAAGATGATTACTTCCATCAGAATATAGATGATTGAGCAAATTCATATGAAAGGCATTAGTTTCCATGACAGCTAAAATACCTAGAATCATCTTATTTTCAGATATATTTTACTACTTATGAAAGTAACAATTTCATAGCATAGTGAGAGAGAAAGATAACCCCAGTTTTTAAAGGTTTCTATGATTATGTGCTTCAATTGTTTCCTACAAAAGAACCCCAGGTCTTCAGATTATAATTTCAATGGCATTAGCAATGTATAATGATTAAATTCATTCTACAACATAACTGACTACTGTGTTAAAACAGCAGCCAGAAACAGGTCTATAATGATGGTACAGAAATATTTAAAAGGAATAGAGAAAAAAATCAGGCATTTGGTTTCCTCAGTCACAGCAGGTTAGGTGCATGCTGGGGTAGAGCAGCATTTTCATGTGGCCAAGAAACCGACTTACAGAAAAAAGTACACATACATATAGAATGAAACTTCTGATTATCTTTATACCACTCTCCAAGATTACTTTAATACTTTAAGAAAATCAATCTCCCTAAAAACTATTAGAAATTTATATTTACATGCTTAATAGAATTCATATTTCATAAAGAAACAGATACTAAAGGTCTAAATGCCCTCACAGGATATATGCTCTCAAAATTTAATAAAGCCTAGGCATATGCCCCACATAATCGAAAGCACGGACTCAAAACACCAATTTTCACACTAGCATTATTCACAATTATTCAAACAGAAGCAACCCAAGCACCCATAGATGAACAGATAAAACAATGGGACATATACAGTCACCTGAACATTATTTGTAGTTGGGAAGGAAGCAAATTCTGAACATGCTGCAATCTACAGGGATTCTGGAAAATTATGCTAGGTAAAATAAGCCAGTTACAAAAAAAAAAAAAAACCACTAGTATTTCATTTGTCCTTTTCATTGTATGATTGCTCATTTTTGAGGGACTCAGAGTAAGCAAATTAATAAAAAGGGAAAAAATAGAGGCTAGTAGGGCTAGAAAAAAAGGCAATGGGCAGTTACCAGTTAATGCACACAGAATTTCCCTTTGGGATGGTGAAAAAGATCTAGAAATGGGAAGTGATAATAGTACACCAAACAGAAGTTAACATGTTATAAATGGTCAATTTTTTTTTTTCTCTGAGACAGGGTCTCACTCTATAGCTCAGGCTGGCCCTGAACTCACTATGGAGCCTAGGCTAGCACTGGACTCATGTCAGTCCTCCTGTCTCAGGCTTCCGAGTGCTGGTATTGTAGGTGAGCACCACCATACTCAGTTTATGTGGTACTGTGGGGTCAAACTCAGGTCCTTAGTGCTTGCAAGCACTTTAACTGCTAAGCTATTCCTCCAGCCCCTATGAATGGCACATTTAACAAATGTAAAGTCCTATGTTAAGTATATTTCAATAAAAAATATTTTAATAAAACTCAGAATTTTTTGAGACAGGCTCTTGTTTTGCAGTCTAGGTTGATCCTGAACTCACTATGTAGCCCAGGTTGGCCTCCAACTCATGGCAATCCTCCTGCCTCAACTTCCTGAGTGCTGGGATCACAGCTGTGTGCCACCATGCCCAGTTTGGCTTTCTTATGGCACCCATCTCATATGGTACTGGGGAATGAAATGGAACTCAGGGTCTTATGTTTATTAGGCAAGTGTTTACCCGCTGAGCTAGTCCTCCATCCCCTAAAACATAGGATTAAAAAAATAAAAAACCACTGTTCTTCAAAACCTTTGGTATAACTGGTTTTTACTAAATCTCATTAAGTTCTGCTAATAGCTTTAGAAACGATTTTAGAAACAGTGTCTGGAAAACATCTAAATAATTCTAATATTTAGGTTTTTAGAATAAAGTTTCCAATGACTTACCAAAAACAAGTGATGCAAGTTTTAGTTAATTTCTGTCATTCTAAGAGTGACACATTTATTTTTATGAACAACAGAAAAAGAACTAAACAATTTTAGTCATGGTGTGTCTAGAACTTCTACCAATACAAACCAGAAAAGTTCAAAGGGAAGTCTCCTGAGGAACCTGTGTGACAGTGAATTTCAGTAATAAATATCTAATGGCCTGGAGATACATCACCTGCATACATTCTGACTACCTAAAATTCAGCCCATCTAAAGAAAAAGAGAACTAGCTATATCTTCCGGTATACCTTGTGTCTGCTCTAAGCTCGAATAAGCCCACCTGCTTCTGGTAACTGTTCCATCCCATCTTATACATGCATGACTATGTTTAAACAAGGACCGGACAGATGCTGGTACTCCACGACCAAGAGCCAGACACAGCACCCACCATGAATTGTCTAACAGGGAAACTGGGGGTGTAAACAGGCTCTCGAGGTAAGCTACACAATGATCCAGGTCAGGCATTGGGGCCCAGCCTGGAGACCTGTATGACTATGACGTACTGAGAGACTACAGGTAGTTAGGCAGCCCCTTCTGACCTAGTCAATGAAAGCAAGAGATGGGAGCGAGCAAACACGGGCACAAGAAGACAGAGAAAGGAAGGGTGAGCAAAAGCAAGAATACGCTCCCACAAAGGGTCTGTGTGCGCTAGGGAGGTTTCTGGTTTTTCGTTTTGTTTTTTAACAGGGTCTGTAGCCCAAATGGCCTTGGACTCAAGGCAATCCTCCTAACTCCGCTGGGATTAGAGGTGTGTGCCACCATGTCAGGCCTGAATTCAGGGCCTTCAGCTTGCTAGGCAAGTGCTCTAATCTCTGTACTATTATTCCTAGCCCCAGCAAGGCCTTACTGTAAGGGTTATCAAATCTAGGGATCTGGCTGTGCCTGATACCTCTTGGATACAGTCTGGCTTCTGCCTTCTGTATGTCATGGAACTTGCTCTCTCTCCACAAATAAATAAATAAGACAGAGAGAGAGAGAGAGAGAGAGAGAGAGAGAGAGAGAGAGAGAGAGAGAGAGAGAGAGTGTGTGTGTTCCTAGAAGATACTTAAGAAAAAGACAGGTGTTACAGATGTCTGACTTGGCTAAATTTTTCACTTATTTTTAACCAAAATGCTATGGTTATATGTAGAATTTAATATTGAATACTATATAATAAATTCTCTAGCAGAATTTATTTTTCATAGAGCCAAATTTACAAAGATTATAGTCTTCTTAGACATTTACAAGTGTCAACATTATTTTACATATACTTAAGACTTCTTTAGTCACATAATCATCATTTCTGATCAAATGTTACTTACAAGTAAGTGTTAATTTTCTGGTGACTGACACTATTGTTCATACAAGGGATACTAACAAATTCCCATTCTCTGCTCACTTGAAAAGGCAGCTACGGATGCTTAACCAGCTCTTTTAAGACATTTCTAGCAACATTTTTAGATGGATTCCTTGGAGAAGGGTCGAGCAAATTATAAAGAGTAAACAAACATACCCTTCAGTCCCTCTCCCATGGTATTTCTTTCCCATATGACACATCTTTACTGGATAGCTGTTACACTTTGTGACACAAGTAGAAACTTTATTACTAAAGCCTCAGACTTGAGGTTGGTTTAATTCAGAACAACTCCCCCAAGTTTTTAATTTTTTAAATCCATAATAATAAAGGTAGTAATTTTAAAAACTATACAATCAAAGTACTTAATTTAGCACCAGAATGCAAAGAAAGTTGCTGACAAAACTGGCCCCCAATTCAATGAATCTGTAATGAAACAGATCTGATGCATTTAGAAGAATATTTTTCTGTGGATTACAAAACAGTAAGTAGCACCTCATCTATTAAAGTACCCAAAGAAACTTGGTTTGAGGAAAGTAAAAGAGAATGAAAGAGGAAAAAAGAAATAAAAGTCATGCTGTTAATCCTCCGGAGTGAACAGCTACTACGTATCTGGAAGAATAACCAATAGGGGCAAATGTCTTTTGTCTATCGAAACCAGATTCCAGTGGGTGAAAAGACAGTAGAGTAAGTAGGTAGGGCCAAGAACTGTCAGTAGGATCCTGTCTGCTACAATTTTGTTCAGGGCCTCACTATGCTCCAGGCTGACTTTAAACTCATGATCCTCCTCCTACCTGAGCCTCCTAGAGGGCCGGGATCACAGGCGAGCACTCCCACACCCCAGCCATCAGGTGGGGTTTTGACGCCATCTACATGTGCTACTATTCTACAATCTGGTGAAAATTTAAGTAGAAGAATATTCAGCATAAAGAGAAGGGCACAAGAGACTAAAATCAAAGAAATCAACCAGGACTCCTCCACCCAGGCATGAGGTGACACTGCTCAGATAGCTAAGAAATAAACTCAGAAGAGGCGATACATCTACGAACTCTGTTTTCAGAGAAAATCCAATGAACTTAGGGACAGTGGCCAAAAGGAATGAGGGGGAACAGGAGTCAAAATTTCTATGACAAATCCTAATCTGACCGCAGGCCTGACAGCTGAGGACACCGGACTTGTAATCTCATTCTGGGTTCAAGCACCTCACAGCATACGAGGCGTCGGCAGGAAGCTAGAACTGGAGGCAGCAATCTTCTGGCCATGACCCTCCACCTGATTCGGTGCGTATCTAACCAACCAACCAAAGAATGCCAGCAATCAGTGACATTCTGACGCTCCACCTGTCTAGCTCAAAAACATCACGTCCGCCACCTGTGACACTTAAAAACCTACCCCATTTTCCCTCCTTCGAGCTGCATTTCTGAGAGCACTGGGTCCACGGAAGACTAGACTCTTTCTTGACAGAAAAATGTTTCTAGTCAGCACTCTCATCTTTGGTTCCATTTCTTAACAGTTGGCATAATGAAAATTAGTGTGTATATATATACACACTAGTATATATATAGTATCTATCTACCTATCTATATCTATATCTATATATCTATATATATAGATATAGATATATATATACATATGAAGAGCCAAGAAATTATCACTACTTAAGCATGAATTACATGGGCAGGACAGAGAGGAGTGGCAAGATCCAAGACATGTGCCCAGGGTCATGTGCATCGAGTGTCACAGTGTGAACTTGGCCTGGATGGCTCCAAGGTCCTGGCTTCTACTCTATCACTAAACCCTTCAACATAAGCTGAAGAGCAGGAGTGGAGAGTGTATTACTTAAGAGAAATTACAGGTGATTTTCTACAGTAGTTTCAACGTAACTATGGGTGAAAAGAAAAATCAAAGTGGAGCGTTCACAACATTTCTTAAGAAAGCTTAGCCCTAAAGAACAGGAGTGAAAATGCAGAGCCATGGGAAAGAGCCTGTTAACAGTCTGGTCACTCATCCACCCAGGCAGCCAGCTGTCCACCTATCAATCATTCATTCACATGAAAAAAACCAAGACAGAAGGTTGAAATTTGTAGAGAAGGAAAGATTAATAACCAGACAATGACTGATTCTAGAGAAAACAAGAAAGAGTTAGCTTTGGAGAGGTCAAATATTTCCTTCTACTGAGACTAGAAGAGACTAATATAAACAATGGGCTGAATAAGAATGTTGTGGAGTGTCCCCCAAAAGCCTCATGTCCCTGTGGACACTGTGTACTTTCGGGAGGTGGGTCCTGGTGGGAGTGGGTGGAACACTGGGGCTTGGCCTGGAGGGCTGTGTGCTGGTTCTGCCTTCCTCCCAAACTTGGCTCTGTTCTGCCATGCTGTGAGAAGCTCTTTCTCCAGCTCCACCTCCACCACATGGTTCTCCCATTTCTAGTGTGCCTGTGAATGGACTGTGACCTTCTGAAACTATGAGCTAAAAATAAATCTTTCCTACCTAAAGTTATGGATGTTCAGTATTCAATGAGAAAGTAACTAAGATTAGAGGGATGAGATTTTACAAATATAGTCACTCCAGCAAGCCTTACGCATCTCTACAACATGCAGTTGTTATTCAGTATGAAGTCAAGAAAGTGTACAGGGCTAAAAGAAAAGGGAAGGTTCAGAAATATGCCACAGTAAAAATTTTTTGGATTTAAGGACTGGCTTCATAAAATAGTCCCCCACTTTGAGAGACACTGACTTCCCTTCAAGAATAATGACTGTGTGTTGTGGAAACCAGCTAAGTGAAGATGCTAATGAAAACACAGAAGCTGGACAAGGTGAATTGGGGGAGGCTTCCTAGGAGGCTGGTGGGGAAAAAAAGAGGCATCTTAAGCAAAAGCAATGGAATACACAATGATAAAACATTGGAAATGCACCAAATTAGCCTGACCTGAGGACAAGCACCATTAAAGACAACGGTGAGAATGGCAGAGACTGCAGGACTGAGAGCACAGGGCTGGCACATGCTGGAGGCAGGACAGATGTGGTAAGGAATGGACCCAAGCTGGCACTAGCTTTCTACGCTTGTATCTATGAAATGAGATGGTATGTGATAACACGTATCTCAGCTCCCAGTGTTACCTGGTAAAAATGTTAATGGTATTAATTTAACAATAAAATGGCTATAATGTTCCAAGGAATCACTATAAATTATTCAGTTACAGAATAATAAAATAACAACTTCCATAATTTTATGAAGGTAATAATATTTTCTAAAGCTCTGGTTTAGTCTAAATAATGTCATTACTTAATCCTTATGACCATCCTATGAAATAGTTAACTAAATTTTTTTTTTGAGACAAGGTCTTGCTCAGTAGGCCAGGGTGGTCTCAAGCTCACAGCAGTCTTCCTGCCTCAGCCTCCTCCTGAATGCTAGGTTTAGGTTTATGCCAAGCTTATGTGGTGGTAAGGGAATCAAACTCAGGGCCTTGTGCTACAAGCCCTGTAAACACTGTGCTATTCCTTTGGACTCCTAAAATACTTAACCTTTATTAGTCCAAATTTACATACAGTAAACTGAGGGAGAAGAAGGTGAAATATTTTGTTCAAAGTTACAAAAAAATTCTAAAAGTGTTTCCTAAAGCAGATCTATGGGACAAAAGCAATTAAGCAATTTGATTTACCTGACTAAAAGTAGTAACATCGGCTTAACAAATTCTAAACTAAACACTCCTAACTTGACTATTGGACTTTTTAAAGTAAAACTTACAACACATTTTCCCATAAACTTATACCATTCTTTTTCTTTCTCTTTTTTCTTAGAGCTCCTATAGGTTTTATATTCTTTAAGATACATTTATTGAGAAGCTCTGCTCCGAGACTTTTTTCAACAAAAGGCCAGATATAAACCTGGTAATTTCCCAACTCAGAAATTAAACACAAGTAGTAACAACCTCAACAATAATATAAAATAGTATTTAAGTATTATGTGACAAGCATTATATGAAACTTTCACTTCATTATTTAATTCTCATTACACCCTATGAGACAGGCAATTTTTATTTTCCCTAATTTACAGATGAGGAAAAATGAATAGAAAGGTGAAACCTGTTCAGTCTTATAAAACTAGTAAGTGACAAAGTCGGCATTCAAATCTCAGAACTAAAGTACCATGTGCTAAACACCTCTAAGGAGCAGACATTTGACTGTCAAGAGAGAAACTCTTCTTGGCAATAACAAAATCAATACCTTTGTTCTTAGGAGTATATACAAAGGATCAATGACTGAGGTGCTTAGCTGAAATTAATCCATTTTTACCTGTCTAAGATTCAAATCAAGTAATTTCTGTCAAGAACTCTAGGAGAATAAAACACAAATATACTATTACGGTTTGGATCTAAAATGTCCCTCAAAAGCCTCAAATCTTCGATATCGTGGGTTAACTGGGGAACCACCTGTTACTGGGAGGTAGGTCCTGGCTGAAAGGGGCAGGCTCCCAGGGCTTGGTCTGGAGGGATTGTGTTAACTTGTTGAAACTGAGGGCTACACAGGGCAGAGCTTCAAGTATGTTACTGACTTGTGGGCCAGAAAATGGGTAAGGGGCACCCACTCTGGGGGTCCTGGCAGCTTGAGCTAAGTAAAAAATAAAAAAGGGAAGAAACCTGTTGCAGCTACTTCTTTCACAAATCAAGTAAGGGACTCTAACTGATCAAAGATAAAACATTCTTAGCTGCAGCAGACATCTGCTTAGTCTAAACCTCCAGGCACACTATGAACACAGCCCACTCATGTCAATGAAGGAGAAAGCAATTAAACAACGCTGTGAAATACTTTGCCAAAACAAGGTATCAGAATAAAAAGCAGAATCATCATGAGAGGCTAGACAAAGCTAACACTAGACTCTAGGAGGTCTGGTGCCTAGCGGGACTACTATTGATAGGTTATGAATCAAACAGACTCGAGTGCGGGGAGTATGCATGCGGCTTCTCGGAAAAGGAGAGGATGGCTACACCGCACACACCTTGGTTGGACAGCTCCCCCGCACACGTGCTTCCTCTCCTAGCAGAGGGACAGCTTGAACGGTGGCCATTTTCGCCTCAGGTTTATTCCAAATCCTGACGAAAGATAAGCATAGAATTCACAGCAGAATTTCAATGCCAGTAAGATTTTGATTCTGGAACTTCTGAGGACAGTAAAGAACCCCATTCTAGTCAGAGTAGAGGTCTTTAAATAGCCAATGGTGGGAAAGAGCATATTAACATCGCTAGGTCTGTGGGGAAAGGATTTTTTCACCAATGTGTACATGCATCTGCATTTAGTGAGTGAGTCAACAACAACTACAGGAACAACTACAGGAAGACTGAAATGGTGTGGTCCTTTTAGAAAACGGTCTGCAGTTCCTCAACATGTGAAACTGAGTTACATGACCCCGTGATTCTATTTTTAAGTAAATAGTTAAGAGAACTGAAACTTCTTCACATACACACACAAACATGTACACAACCATTCAAAGCAGCAATATTCACGACAATCCAAATATTCACCGCTGCGGAAATGTTAAACAGATACTGGCATATCCATGCCATGAAATATTCTGTACCATTAAAAGGAGCTAAGTATTGACACATGATATAACACTAACGTAATCTGAAAACATTATGCTAAGAGAAGTCAGAGACAAAAAGCCACATTCTGTCCACTCATGTGAAATGTCAAAAACACTCAATCCACAGAGAAAGTAGGTCAGAGGCTGATCAGGGCTGGCTGGTGTGTAAGGAATGGTAAAGTGACTAGTAGTATGTTCGGGGTTCTCTTCATGAGGATGAAAATTAGGCAGTGATGGGGTGAGAAAATTAGACAGTGGTTGCCCAACTAAAAACCAAGGAACTGTACAATATCAAACAATGACTCTAAAGTCCATGCAAAGTTGTTATTTAAAAAAAAAAACACACATGGTAAGAGCTTTAAAGAATTCAAATCTTATTATTCACACTGGCTTTCTTTACCAGTGGAAGGGATAGCTCCATAAACATAAAATACCAGGGTTGTCTTCTGACCTCAACTCAACTTGTCATAATTATAGATTCCTGAAATCTTCACACTGTAGGAGGATGAGAAATAAAATGCCAAGTTACCTATTTTCCTAAAAGAGTGAAAAAAGAAAGAACTACAAGTTGTTCCTTCATGTAAATTTGGTTAAATTACTTGGCTGTATAAGTCACAAGTTCTAGAACATAAAACAAAATGTATTAATTGGGCAAGTCCCAGTCTGTGCTTTATACAATTAGCCCAATGTTACAAAAACAAGTAACCTTTGTTATCTAAATCTATTGAGTTTCTGAGTCTGAAAAGGGAAAGGTCAGAGATAGTGACAAGTGAATTTTCCTGGGGTTAGAGAGAAGGTCAGTTTCAGACTCACTAGATTCCTTCTTTGAAGCAGAACAAGTAGTAATATAACATGACTTTCTGGTCTTAAGACAGTGTGGCTGCACAACTAAAAACCAAGGAACTGTATACTATCAAACTGTAATCAAGAGCCCGAATCACAAAATTATGACTTGAGCCAATAATCTAAAAGTGTATCATTACATTTAAGCTACTCATTCCATTTAAATGTACACCATTACACTTAAGAAAACAATGAGACTTAAAATTATGTAAACATTTCTATAGCATCTTAGTATTTTTAATTATCTGTAACAGTATGTGTGAGGATGTGCAGACTGAAGTACCTTTAACCGTCAGCATAGACGGTCTACCTACAGTAGCTCAAGGAGAGAATAAAATACAGCTAAGTATGATGGCAAGAAGGAAACAATGTCAGCCTTTGGAACTGCGGGCCAGGCGCGCACACACAGAGCTGATAATGTTACGTAAACACAGGGAAAACAGTCTTCAACATCCCCTAAAGGCTTATGTAACTGATAAAAGTAATAATATCAGGAAATGACACCACAAAGTGAGTCTATAGAAAAGTATCAATAACTCCTGCTTCTCAGCATGAAATAATAGCAGAACATTATACTGTACACCCAGAGGTAGAGAACAGAAAAGTTTATTGAAAGCTTAATGAATATTTCTATAAAAACATGTGCCTGGATGTAGGCTGTTGACATAAAGCACAGGGTGTTTCAAAAGTTCATTAGTTCTTCCTCTTATCTGGAGACACTGAGTTTAGTGCTTGTATAATTTTACTCATAACATCAGTTTTACTTCAAAAATTATGGTAAATTAACCCTGAGCAAATTATATATATATATATATGTATTTTATATATATATATATGTATGTATGTATGTATTAAACAGCCATACATATAAATGTATGGTGACCTTCAGCACACTCTGTAGACTAGACTGTCTTGTTTGAGACAGGCCTAAATTATGTAATCCAGGCTGGTCTTGAACTCACTATGATATAGCCCAGCCTGGCCTTGAATTCACAACAACCCTCTTGACTCTGTCTCTCGAGCGCTGGGATTGCAGGCGTGCGCCACCATGCCCAGCTTATGCGGTGCTGGAGAATGGAATTTAGGGCCTTGCACTTGCTGGGCAAGTGCTCTAGCCACTGTGTCGTTCCTCCAGTCCCTACACTGGGTAATTTATAAACAACCAAAATTTCTTTTTCACTGTTCTAGAGGCTGGGAAGTACCAGAAGATTCTGTGTCTAGTGAGGGCCACGAGGCTCCTTGGGGACTCTAGCAAAAGGACCCTAATCACATTCACAAAGCTCTACATTCACCACCTAATCATTTCCCAAAATGCCCCGCTTAATATCACACTGGGGACTAGGCTTCAAAATATAAATTTGGCACAAAGTGACACTGATCACAACCATTCAGACAATTCCACAGACCTGCGGAGGAGAAAATCCAATCTCTTATTAAACATTCACCATGGGAGAAAAACTGCCAAGAATAAAGTGTTTCTTTAAATGCAGAAGAAAATTATTTGGAAGCTTCGAGGTAAACACACACACTTCATGCATTCTGCATCTTTTCTAGGTTAAAATTCATTAAGTTACAGCCTCAAAGTAGTGCAGTGACTCTCAGCACGCGGCAGAAGGGCGGCCACATGAGGTCTCCATGACCATAGCCTGTGCACTTGCACTCAGACAAGGCACCGTGGTTCTCCCAATCCGTGTCTGAGTCCACACGGGAGACACAGACTTACACTGCACAGAGAGGTGGCTGAGGAGTCACAATGGAAACAGCATGTTTGCCGTCCTCCCCCACCTTGAGGTGCTGGAGAATGAGCCGGGGCATTCACACTGAGTGACATTTCCAGGTCTTTCTGCTTTAGGAAAATCGAGAGTTCTGTCCAGGCCATTTTAAGATGCCATTATGAGAGAAACGATCAGAGACTTCACAGTGGCAACTGAATATGTGACTGAGCTCAGGGAGAAGCCAGGGCTAGGGGGATTTAGGATTCAGCAGCAGAGAACAAGGTTTCTTGTTTTCTTGTTTTTACGACAGGGTCTTGCTCTGCAGTCTAGGATGGTCCTGAACTCACTATAGCTCAGGCTGGCCTCAAACACATAGCACTCCTTGTATGGCTGACTCTTCTGTTACCCAGACAGCAGCTTAAATGTCATCTCAATACCCAGAGGCGTTTCCTGTCTAGCCAATTTCAGAGCCACTACAACCACTGCACATTCTATTTTAATTTCTTGCTTAGATCTCATTACTGATTTTTGTTTGTTTGTTTGTTTGTTGCTCTACACCTCACTAATGCCCTATTCAGTGACAGTGCCCCAGAAGAAAGAACGGCATCTGGCACACAGGAAGAATTCAGCAACCTTCTCCCCCATATACCTGTAAGGAGACTGAATCTAGGGCCTTCCCGCTGATCAACATCCCAACTCTTAGTTGCTATGTCGAGTCAAGGTTTCACTAAAACACTAAGTTGCTCAGGCTGAGCCTGAACTTAAAATCTTTCTGCTTCAGCCTTTTGGACTGCTGGGACTTCAGTCTTGTACCATCATACTCAGCTGAGCTAAATATTTTAAGAGACTAAAAAAACAAAATGTAGTAATAAGGGATCAGTAATTTTTTATTTTCATAAATTCATTTCAAACACAAACGAAGGATGACAAGATAGAGCGTTTGTTTTGTGTGTCTCTTAGTTTTATCAACAATATATGTTGAGCTCTTCAATAGGTTTCTAGTTATAACAAAATCAATGAAATAACCCCATGGCTGGCTTATTCACTCAGCTGCTGTCTCAATTTAAAACTGCGCCTGAGGATCCTAAAGCCTGGGCATACTCACAGACTTCAGACAGTAAGAGTGAGCCAGGGTTGTTTCAGTTACTTAATGTATGTTACTTAGGACTGCAAAAAGAAACAAGATTTAAAATGGGACGTTTCAAAATTTGCAACTAAATAGGTAAAATTCCTTTTTTTCCCATCCCTTAGACGCCATGGCTGCACCCAGAATCAGCAGGTACCTGCCCTATGCCAACATGGGTAAGATTTCTTAATTACAGTAACAAAACTATCAAGAAAAAAAATAATTCTTTTCTTTAAAAAAATGGCTTGGAGAAAGCTGACAAGATAGAATGAAAGCAGAATTTGGGGACTCTGGTTGAGGCATTTCCAAAGTTCCTAAAGTGGTTTCACAGAAGCGCTTGTAACAAATTCCATGCTTTTGTTTGCCAGAGAGAGGGGAGAAATAG
Source organism: Ctenodactylus gundi (assembly GCA_004027205.1). Lineage (NCBI taxonomy): Eukaryota > Metazoa > Chordata > Mammalia > Rodentia > Ctenodactylidae > Ctenodactylus > Ctenodactylus gundi. The sequence continues at coordinate 77,030 of PVKB01002728.1, read as the reverse complement.
AGCCTTCGAGAGAGCTCCTGGGTATGGGTACCCTGCCACAGCAAACTCTGTGGTTAAACTTGTGTGGTAAGTAAGTAGTATAAGTAGTATGTTCATTAGAACTTAAATCTCAGTGGACTTTTTAAAGATTCCCTTCAGGCTCAGGAAGAAGTAAAATATCATTCTGACTTAACAGACACAAAAATGTAGTTTTATGTCACTAAATTCCTGTGCCAGCAGCCTCGAGCTTCATTATACACAGAACCAGACATGAAAAGGAAAAACGGAGATTCAGACAAAACGAACTGAGAGGAGACTGTAACACCAACTTCAACATTAACTGGAGAGTCACATACAGGAAAGGACTGCCTCAGTCTCCCTGGGGAGCCTGGAAACTCAGAGAGCAGTTATCATTACGGGGATCCTGGAGCTGGATGGTAATCCATAGAAACAGCACTGGTACTTGTAACCGATCATCCCAGCAGAGCATGACCTTGTGCTCGCCTGTGCCCGGGCCGTGGTCATCAATCAGCATGCTCCTTTGCTTTAAAAACCTCACAGGGGACTGTGCGCTGTGCTCCTGTCTGCTGCCCAGACAAAGTGGATAATCACAGCTCACCCAGAAGGTCATCAAATGTCTGATGACAAAAAAAGGGAAGCGGACATTATCCAAAAAAAATTTTAAACTAGTTTCGTTCATCATCCAACTGGCATGGATGAGAAGGCGGTGCGCGCGCCCAAGTGAGAGCAGACTGTGCTGACACTGCTTCCCACCTCCTGATGAATGTTAGGCGCAGCCGGAATCCAAAGGGGGAAGAGTACTCACCGGGACTTTCTCGACAGACCATCTCAAGACCATAAGCACCATAAGCAAAGCTCAACTTGCAGCATTTAATCTCATTTTTCTCCAATGGCTCTTTTCCTTTCCTTCCTTTCTTGAGGCAGGGTCTCACTCTTAGTCCACGCTGATCTAGAATTCACCATTTAGCCCATGTTGGTTTGGAACTCTGGGAATCCTCCTGCCTCAGCCCTCTGAATGCTGGTTTTACAGGCACGCACCTCTACAACCAGTTTATGTGGTGCTGGGGAATCGAATGCAGGGCTCTAACTGCAGCGTTAAACCCCCAGCCCTCCAGTGGCTGTTTTCTAATGTACTAGATCAGAATATAAATCCCTAAGACAGCTCAAAACAAAACACCCCAGAGATTATAAAAAGTTTTAGAGGAAAAGCCAGGCCAAAACCCTTAGGTCCTAAATCTCTCCAGCAAGGTGAGAACAGGGAGCGCCTGTGTCTAGAGGTGTTCTCCCCTCTGTTCAAATGAAAGTGCTCCGAACACCAGAAAGGCCCGTGAAGGATGGCATGGGTGCCTGCGTTTTCTGGTCCAATTCCAGTAACTGAGAACAGTGGTATCATTAAGAGAAAGGAAAGGGTTTTTGTAAATACTGGCCTCACACTTAAATGAGCTAGCTTAATGAATTATTATACTATTTTGACCATCGGCATATTTTACACAGGCTTGTGTAACTAGTGTACATATTTAGTGTAAAATGTGCCAAATTTATAATTTTCTTTTTAATTTATTTTTTGAGACAGTATCTCATTCTGTAGTCCAAGCTGGCCTTGAACTCACAGCAGTCCTCCTGCCTCAGCCTCCGGAGGGCTGGGATAACAAGCATATGCCACCACAGTGTTGGTAAATCAAATCCAGGACTTCAGGCTTGTCAACAGGCACTCAACTACTGAGCACCGTGGTCCAGCAACAATTTTATTATTTTCGTAACTACTCTGATTGTTCTACTTTCAAAAGTCACACTTAAATGTAGATTACAAAGAAGGCTGGGTTTTTCAGGCTATCTCATTATAACTAAAGAATAAGGAAAGTAAGCAAGTCATAGGGAAAGAGATTATAAAAATTTTTGAGCATAGCTGGGACAGTGATGCATTATCACTCAGCTACCTGGGAGACTGAGGCAGGCACACTACAACTTAGCAAGATGTTGTCTAAAAATTGGAAATTAGAACAGGCAAGATGGAGCTCAGTGCAAAGGCCCTGGGTTCAGTCCTTACCAGCTCTCTTAGTTACTTACTAGTTGCTGGGACAAAATACCCAACATCCCTAACTTCAGGGAGGACATACTGATTTTAGCTCAAAGTTTCAGACTGCCTCACACAGGCAGCTGGCAGTGGCAGAAGCAGAGGGTGGGAAGGTGCTCAGAGCAGAAGCCAAGGGAGGCGGGAGGAGAGTCAAATGAAGAGCAAGGCGAAGTCTACAACCTCAGGCAAGAAGAAGCTGCACCCATGTCTCCACTTCCCCCCTTTAGGGAGTGCTGGGCTCCCCACACTCTGGGTAGTTGCCCCTCCCGTACCTCCTGGCCCACAAACCAGTAACCAACGCCTGAAAGCTCTGCCCTGCCCTGCCACCCCTCCCAACTAACTGACACAGTTCCTCCAGGTCAAACCCCACGCATCCGCATCTTCCAGCCAGGTCCTACCTCTCACCAGCAGTTCCGCAGTAATCCCAGTACATCCAAATACATGAGGGTTTTGGGGACACTCTATATCCAAATCACAATAAACCCCCCACATGAAGCACACAGACTACCCTTTATTACGACAATAATAACAATGCTCAAACAATAAGAGATCACCTGTATGATATTCAATTGTTTTTTCAACTATAGTTCAGAGCCCAGGACATAAATAAACTTGATTACTGTATAAATGTTTGTGCCTTAATAAAGGTAACACTAGCATATATTAGATACTTTCCCTTCCCTCTAATAAAGTTGCTAGAGATGATTTTTGTACATTAAAATAAAGCACCTTAGTCCTCTAAAGACAAAATTATAATAATTTTGTGTCATCACAACTTCTACAAAGCTGTAGCCAAATGGTAGAATACTTTCCTACACTCCTGAGTAGCTGCGGGTGGGTTAATGAGGCACCACAAAAGCCAGTGAGACACTACGATCTGCCCATGCCTGCAGCAGAGAGAATCTCAGGCAGTCAGGCTATCAACATAGTCATGAATTTCACTTAGAAAATGCGGACGGCAATAACCCCCCAGAGGTATCCACAACTTAGAATGTAGGAAGTGATTTTTTTTATGTGTCACCTGAGAACACGTCCAAGAAAATCTAGTTTTATCAGAATACTAGTTTCCACCTTCTGAAATATGGAAATCCTATTTAGCTGAGACTCTGAAATACAAGCGGTCTAGGTTCAGTCTTCTCACACATCCGCCCCCTGAGGGATGCCAGCAGCTACCCTGCATCCTGGCCCGTGTCTTTAAGGACCCCTGTGTGATGTACTTAGTACACCTCGATAACCCAGGATAACTTCCTTGTCTCAAGATCCTGAATACACCTGCAAGGCCTCTTTCACTATATTCATAAGTTCAAGGGATTAGCACAAAGGCCTCTCTGAAAGGCTACCATTCAACTACCACACACCTTCACACAAATTTAAAATGCTATAAAATATGTTTACCTTAAACCAGAGCATAAGGTCTTAAACACCACATTCCTTAGACTCTTTTTTTTTTTTTAACTGATACTCCAGGGGCTGCAGGAATGGCACAGTGGTTCAACTGCTTGCCTTGCAAGTGCAAGGCCCTGAGTACATTCCCCAGCACCACATAAAGCTGGGCATGGTGGCTCATGCCTGTAATCCCAGCACTCCAAGCCCTCAGGAGGCTGAGACAGGTGGCTTGTCCTGAGTCCGAGGGCAGCCTTGCCTACATCAGTGAGTTCAGGATCAGCCTGGGCTATAGAGCGAGACTCTGTCTCAAAAAAAAGAACAACAACAACAAAATCATACTGTCATCTACCAAAAATAAGCCATACCAGAGATTTCTAGAACTTTCCCAGGTCATGACTCCTCTAGAATTTCAAGTAATTATTCCACAGCGTGCCCTAGGCCAAAATAAATGCCTAATAGTTCAGTTAGTCTGAGGCAGAATCAAAGAATCAAAGATGAAAAGGGGAACAGCAATTTTTGCCAAGGTGACAATATCTTTCTCCCCAGGAAACTCATTTAAAGAATCATTAACAGTCTTAAATATGCAGAAGCCAGGAAGCTGGGCCCACGCTTCTTACCTGAGCATTTCTCTCCTTGCACAGGCCCCATCCTCCAGGAAGCAGCACTCTGTAGCGGGCACAGCAGCAGTGTGCATTTCACCCTGGCCCACCAAAGGGATGGGCTGACAGCAGAGATGAGAGCACCCCAAGACCACAGGGAATGCCCCGCCTTAGACTCTAGTGCACCTCTCTTGTGAAAGCTCCCATTTTTCTAGTGAGTGAGTGTTTATTTCAGCCTAATAAGCCTCTCAATGTTTCTAACATGTCTGGAAAATTCTTTTCTTCTGTGACAAAAGTCAGTGAACCCACAACCTATTCCATGGCCAGGTACTAAAGTCTCTCTTTCCCTTTAGGAGGACTCCCGCGGGCCCCACATGGTAGCAGCCATCCTGGCAGCTCAGCCACTTCTGGGCACCCTACAGCTCCTCATATCCTACAATCAGATGAGACACCAGCAGCTTCATCTCTGGTTTCTCACTGATTTTCACACAGCACTGCTTTTGTTTTACAATAGTAGAAATCCCAGCTTTGCCAAAATATAGAATTACCAAAAGGAACTTAGTGATAGTGCTGAACTGTGACTGCCTTAGATTGTCGGTTTGTGTGATATCTGACAGGCATGACTATCTTTCCCTAACAATTAAAAATACTCTATATGCCCATGTGAGTTTGCTAGGGTAACCTCTTGCACCATGCCTTCTATTAGAACCTGCAGGCCTACTCTTTTTGTATTACTGCTTACGCAATAATAACTCTGACCAAAGTATGTTCTTTTACTTGCGAAGTGCAGAACTATGTCTCCAGATAACAGGCTAGAACAAACAACACGCAGAATTCCCAGTTTGTTGCTAACTGCGAATTTTACATTTTCTACTAAATGTACTTTTTACTTCTGATTACCTGCTCAGCCACTGTTTTCTACTGAGGAGGAAGGTAAGAAGCCTAAAGAAATGCCTGCATATAGTAAGAATTTGGTTTGTAAGGGCTGGAGAAATGGCTCAGTGGTTAAACCGCTTGCCCTGCAAGTACTAAGTCAAGCATTAAGTACCTGAGTTAGATTCCTCAGCTCCACAGAGGCCGGGCATGGTGGCCACGCCTGTAATCCCAGCACTCAGGAGGCTGAGACAGGAGGACTACCCATGAGACAAAGGCCAGCCTGGGCTCGACAGAGAGTTCAGGACCAGCCTAGGCTACACAGTGAGAACCTGTCTCAAAAAAAAAAAAAAAAAAAAAAAAGTAAATTGGGTGTGGGTGTGCTGGTGCATGCCTGTAATCTCAGCATAATCTCAGCACTCAAGAGAATAATTGAACAAATTGCCATGAGGTCAGTCTGGGCTACGCAGTAAGAAGTTCAGGACCAAATGCCCTCACAAATTGTTACATCTACTAGTTTTTGTTCCAATTTAAAGACATAGATTAGCAAGAAAGACATGCTCCTGAACCATGCACATTAGCACCCAGACTGAAAGTTTCATAATGTATCCAAAATTAAGGAAACTCACAGACCTAGATCAGTAGTTCTCAAATGGCAATGCATGATACAGAACCCGCTTGACAGCTCATTAAAACAAAGCTTTTTGAGCCCACCTGCGCTGCTGGTTCAGTGAATCTGGAGCAGAGCATCTCTAAAAAGTTGCCAGTCGCTGCAAACATGCTAGCCAAGGACTACCCCGTAAGTGCCAGCTCAGGCCACCTTGTCCACAGGAAGATGAACACCACTACTACCTTCGCACAGGTAACTTGAAAGACAAAAGGTGATCTCACCAGCTGGGACAAGCAGCGAGGAGCAGACGATGACGTCTGGTGACACTGGGAAGGCACTGTCCTGGTCCAGGATTCCCGGCTTACACTGCCATGCAGGGACAGGTAACCGCTAAGGAACCTGACACGAAACTGTGCTAGAAGTACCCCGGAATATTTAAAAATAACAAACTGTCATTAATCCAGAAAAAGAAATGGATTTACCTAACAGTTACATTTCCTTAGCTATTAAAAAACTTAAAAAATGTACCATGAATGCTGATGAGAATTTGTATCTGAACTAACAAATACTAAGTACAACCACATGACCACATGAAAACAGAATAACCAGGAGAGGAAAAAATAACCTAACCAGTAAAACTGAGCTGTGACCCACCAACTTAGCCTATGTGGTTCTGGATTAAACGTGGTAAGACACCTCCCAGATATTCATGGGAGGGTATGAAATTTGCGAATGTGGTCCATTCCTACACTGTCCTCCAATGCTGACAAAACCAGGAAGTCTGGGGATGCTCAGACATGCTCTAGCTAGTACATGCTCTCGTAGTCATACATAAGCAGAAGGGAAAGCCAGTAAGAGCACGGAGGTGTTTTCCTTGTCAAATCAGGAGGCGTGTGCTGTGCCACTCCCCTTTCACAGCATCTCCATCTATAAATCAGAAAAATGGTAACTGTGGATAAAAGCCCGAGTTGCTACCGAGCTGTAACAGGCAAGTGTGATGCTCTATTCTGTAGGTTTATTAAGGAAAAATATCTAATCATGCTAAAAATATTTTAGAAGACTCCAAGTGGTTGTTAATTGATTGGGTCCATCTAAAATTCAGCCCCAATGCTGCAGAATCTACCTTGCATCGTTTCATCATCTAACTTCTTCAGTGTTATTGCCAATAAAAAGGTCTTGTTATACTCCAATTCTTCTTAAATAACAGCCATTATCAAGTATTTCCAAAGCAGGACATTTTGTTTCTGGGATGATCAGAATCTGCTAAACTGAGAGACATGGGGCACTAATAGAACATTCTTCTATGTACGATATTCAAATATTTACTTGTCCTAACAGAAAGCCAAAATTTTCAATATGCATGTGTCTCCATGGCGGGAAGGGAAAGGAGCCTGCGGGAGCACACTTTCAGCCTCTGTTCTTTCTCCCTGTATGGGAATTTCAGAAGACCCAGACAGCGCGGGAAGGACTAGAGAAGTAAAAGGGACTGTAACAATGATTAGTGTACTTTTTCTGTCACATGAGGAGGAGCTGCTGAGGAAAATAGCAACAACTGGGTAATGGAAACCATGACAACAGTTCAATTCCCTTACCCACAGGCTTAACACCAACAGGCTAAGAAGCGGACCCAACATGAAGAGCTTCCAGATGGACAAATGGACCACAGTAAGTGGCATTTTCCAACTACCCATTTAGATACTGATAACTGTAAACCAAACAATTTTTGTCAAGTAAATAAACCACAGTTCCTTCCTATTTACCATCATGACTCCCAACCTTAATTTTCAAATAAAATAACTGACCCTGCTCAGAAATATATTTAGTATTTCTTAAGGTAGTAAAATACCTTTACTGTCTTCCTAGCAGAGGCAAAGTGTCCTCAGGCAGGCAGAGTAGTGGAAGTGAACCAAGGCCCACGAGCTACACAGGAGTGATCTTATCTAGAACTGAGCACACAGGTAGCCCTGCAAAGCTGGAAAGCAGCCAAGAGACAGAGATCCCAGTCTTAAGACTGAATAAAATTCTAAAAAGGCCCAGGGGGGTAAAATGTCATTACCAGAAATCAGCAATGTCCACAAGAACTATCTGTGGCTCTTAAGCACTTGAAGTGTGGTGTGATTGAGGAACTGAATCTGTAATTGTATCTAACTGTAATGAACTTAAGTAGCTCTTGTGGCCAGGGTTTACCTCACTGGACAGCAAGATCTAAGTTTTAAACCAATTTTGAAGATTCCAGTCCCTTTGGCAGATCCGGCTCAGGCTTATGATGTAACTCTGCCCAATGACACAGAAGACAATGGTTTCCTTTCATTTGAGAACAAGCACACTATGGGACTGGGAATGCAACGTAGTGTATGTAGAGTGCTTGCCTAGTATACAAAAGGCTCTGGGTTCTATCTCCAGCACTGGGAGAGCAAAGTAGGACGGACAGACAGACACAGACAGACAGACAGACAGACAGACAGACACACACACACACACACACACACACACGGATGGGGAGGTTTTTTTTTCCTGTCTTTGTATATGATCACAAAGATGAGTTGCAGCCATCTTGCAAATAGTAGGGCAGGGAGTCCACAGATAAACCTATTATGGTTAAAGACGGCAAAACAGGAGAGTGGAAGGAACTTGGAACCTGGATCGCATCATGAGATGTCCAGGTGCTGATAGGACAACAAACATTTTCATCTATTATTTCTTTCTTTCAGACAGTTGACTTTGAATTCACAATCCTCCTCCTTCAGCTTCAGAAGAATAAACTTCAGTTGGGTTTAGAAAAACTGATGCATCTTGAGACATAATGCTAAATGAAATTAATCAGACACAAAAGTTAAATATGAGGAGCTGGAGGAACGGCTCAGCAGTTAAAGGGCTTGCCTAGCAAGTGCTAAACCAAGTGCTAAGTACCCAAGTTCGATTCCCCAGCACCACATAAATCTGGGTGTGGTGGTGCACGCCTGTAATCCCAGCACTTGGGAGGCTGAGACAGAAGGATTGCCATGAGTCCAAGGCCAGACTGGGCTCCACAGTGAGTTCAGGACCAGCCTGGGCTACAGAGCAAGATACTGCCTCACAGAAAAAAAAAAAAAGTTAAATATGAGAAAACCAAAATAGAAATAATTTAAAGATTGAAATGAAAAAGAGGTGATAAGAAAGCAAGAAGGTAGACTGTGTAGAGATGGGGGGCTGGAGAAGAGGAGAAAGGAAAACAAAAAGAATGAAGATGCCCTGTGTATTAAGTACCAGTTCCCTAAAATGAAAGTCATTATTAGATATCACAAATACACTCCAATAGAAAAGAAACACTAATGTACCTTTATAAACTAAAGGTTGCCAAATCTAAATAGTTTCTTTTCAAACAATTTATGTAGCAAAAAATTTAACAGTATATTAAGTGTGTGTGTGTGTGTGTGTGTGTATACTGATTTATTTTAATAAAATAGCAACAGACCAACAGTATCTGACACAAATCCTCCAAGAACCACTCACTACAAATAATATCCGAGGCCTCTTCCTGGTAGGTAAGCACCCTACCACTGAGCTACATTTGTAACCTTCCAAGAATTCTTCTTGAATACCTATCCAGAGCCTTATTATCCCTATTCATAAAGAAGCCACACTGAGTCTAAAAGCAGCAGAATACATAGTCACTGGACAGTGTCTTTGAGGTGCTAACATACCACACTATTCAGAAATTACTTCATCACTGGAATTTACACATCATTATCAGTGTGTGTCTTTAGAACATTTGGCATATTCAATGAGAAATAAACTAGATTTATGAAACAGCTTGCAGAAAAGGGGTGAACGTTGTATGAAGCCAGGCCCAGTGGCACAGGCCTGTAATCCCAGCACTCTGGAAGGCTGAGGTAGAAGGATCACAAGTTTGAGCCCAGCTTGGGCAACTTAGTGACTTGGCAAGATCCTGTCTCAAACAATAAAAGAGTGGGCAGAGTGAAAGCTCTGTGTTCAACATCTAAATTCAATAAATAAATAAATAAATAAATAAATAAATGAATGAATAAAAAGACCAGTCTAAGTGTGGCTCTGCACTAGGGTTGGCTCGCAAACTGACATAAATGATCCTTGTCAAGGGACAAAAAATGAGAACAGAGCCAGGGGCGGTGGCACAGTAGTAGACACTTGAAATCACAGCACTTGGGAGGTTACGGGAGGAAGACTGCTTGAACTGGTCAGCCAGGTCAAGGCCAGCCTGACCCACATCATGAAACCCTGTCTCAAAACAAAACAAAAACAAAAACAAAACAAACCCTGAGATTAAATGTTAGAAATATTCACAGCCATTTCCTAATTTTATGTTTGATGGCTCTAATAATTAAAACTTAAGAGAATATATTTTGTAAGTTTGTATTTCATTTTATTTTCCTGGTAGTAATTGATAGTTGTAGTTTTGTAGTTTACACACACACACACACACACACACACACACACAGTTTTTTCTTATTTTGCTCATGACAAATGGAAAAGCAAGGGGAGAGAAGGCCAGTACTTCACTAGAAAAAATATTAAGTCAGCAAGCTAGCCAAGTGTAGCACACACCTATAACCTTAACACCAGACAGGAGGACCATGAGTTAAAGTCCCATCCAAGAACTTAACAAACTGCTTCAAAAAATAAAGTAAAATAAAGGCACTAGGGCTATATGCAATACAAAGGCCTAGGTTCAATCCCCATGCACATGTGAGTGCACATTTTCTCTCTCTCTCTCTCTCTCTCTCTCTCTCTCTCTCTCTCTCTGAGTCAGCAATCTTGTCTTGTAAAGCAACAGACAGTAAGTATTTTATGCTCTGCAAGCCATATGGTCCCTGTTCCAAATACTCAATTCTGTTGTTATGACATGAAAACACTCACAGATGATAAATGAACACGCTGAGCTACAATAAAACTTTATTTACAAAAATATATGGCAGGTCAGATTGGGTTGCTGGCCACAGTTTGCTTACTATTTTTTATTTTTATTTTATTTACTGAGACAGGGTCTTGCTGTGTAGTCTAGGCTACTCCTGCGCTGAGCTGACTACACAGCCCAAGCCGGCCTCTAACTCAGAGCAATCTTCCTGTGTCAGACTCCTGAGTGTTGAGATCACAGGCATGTGCCACCATGCCCAACTTATGAGGTTTTTTCTTTTCTCATCTTTTTCTTTCTTTCCTTCTCTCTCTTTTTCTTTCTTTCTTGAGACAAGGGTCTCACTCTGTAGCCCAGGTTTGCTTTGAACCCACCACAATCCTCCTGCATCAGCCTCCCAGGTGCTGGCTTAAAGGCATGAGACCCCCACACCTAGCTTATGTGGTGCTGGGGAATTGAACTCAGGACTCTGTACCTGCTAGGTAGGTGCTCTAACCATTGTGCTGTTTCTTCAGCCCTAGTTTGTTTGTTCTCACACCAGAAGTACATTTAAGGAAAACAGAAAAAGACAGACAAAACACAAAATACTTTTTTTTTTAAAAAAGCCTTAAAAGGGGTATTCACATAAAAGGAAAGAGTGTAAGATTTTTGGAATCCAATCCTGAAGCGACTGCTATCAGTATGGCTTAGAGTCATTTAACTAATTCAACAACAACCTTTCTAGACATGCAGTAACCAAAAAGTAATGGACCATTCATTACCACTGTCAACTACTGCGCCCTCTAGTGACACCACACAAGCAAGACGTCTTCCCCTACACGCATCCCAGTGAAGGATGGAGGCCCTGGTTATCTTGTTAGGGGGTGGGGGAGGAGATACTAGCTGATCCTACACAGTATATAATCAAAACTAGCAGAAAAACAACCAATTACTTGAAATCATATATAAAAATGAATCTAATCTCCTAAACATGTTAGGTCTGCCCCTCATTACTTCTATTACAAAACAGTTTCTGGGCCTAATGTGTGCAAATCTCTGTTGGCACTATAGCATCGCTAAGGGTATAACAGTAAGATTTTCCTTTTAGAAGCTATATTTTAATGATTAAAATAAGATACATTTATAAATAGCCAAATGCAAGGCAAAAATCACATTAGCTCTCCTGTAGGCCCTAGGTTCCTTGGCAATAGGATTCGTGACTGACTCCTCTATGCATCTTTTCTATCAAGTACATTAAAAAGAAAAAAAAAACCCTACTATTTGCTGAATAAGAAAGATGTTAAGGTAGGTAATCACCACTGCTTTTCACAGATAAGGGCACTGAGGAAGCAAAAAGTTTGATAGCTGGTTAAAAACAGATTGAAAAGCCCAGAGTTTAGATTTTTGTGAACCTTAATTTTGGGGGGCTTCCCACCAGATCATGATGCCCCATTATACAATGAATATACATAACAATTTCACCAACAGAGTTCCGACCATATGAAACAAGACTATGAAACCTAAGGTATACCCAAAATACAGCAAAGCCTACAGCCCAGAGGCACAGTACTTGCCCAGTACACACAAAGACCTAGGTTTGATCATCAGCACTGCAAAATTAAAAAGAAAAAAAACAAGATAGACAAAAATATTAAGGGGGGATAACTATATTATAGCAGCAAAAAGGATGATAGGTTGTTAGAAAGTGAGAAGAGATTCTATGAAACACCTCCAAAATATACCTGGGACCTCTGACACCTAAGAATTCTAAATAGTGACAAGGGGACACACAGTTGGATGGGGTAGATAGCAGAGTCACCAGACTAACAAAGAAACACATACAAATTCAGCGGAGAAAGGACAGCCTATTTCTAAACTTGAACTGGGAACTAGCAGGCTTTGAAGAGGAGACAGACATACCACTTTAGGTTTTTTTTTTAAGGCTCACTTTTGGCTTCTTGGTGAACAGCCTGCAGCTCAACAAAGACAGCCACGAGAAGACTGCTGGGTGCTACCAATGTCCACATGAAAACCATGGTCTGGGCTTGAGATGAGACAGTGGCAAGGGTAGCAAGTGACCAGCTTAGAGAAGAGTATCCGAGCACAGCCTGACAAAGGGGCTAGAGGGTCACAAGCAAGGACTGAGGAATTTATGAGCCAAAGAAACTGCCGGACTTTCTTCAAGAGCACCCAGAACCTAGATACAGTGTCTACAATGCTGGGGAGGATGGAGGGATCACTGAAGTTTGGAATGAAATCAAGTATACTTTGGTGCGCTGGGCATGAGATGTCAAAACAGGGCTCAGAAATATGGGATTGGGTATTCAGGGAAGATGTCTGGGAAGAAATAAAACAGGGAGCTAAGAGCATTTAAGTACAGGGACTCCTGAGGGAGATTAGAAAAGTGGCCCAGGAAGAAAACTCTGAAACTTCCACCCTTTGCATGCAGGGAGAAGTGGCAGAAGTAGCAGATACTGAGGAGAAGCAACCAGAAAGAACAGAGAGCTGAGAAAATGAAGGGTCCTGGAAGCCAAGCAAGGACCCTAAGGAGCTTCTGAGGGGAGGAGAACAACTGGAACACATCGAAGAAGGATGCTGAAAGTCAGCCAGCATACCAGCACGATGGCCACCGGTAACCATGCCTGCATTAAAGATAGCACAGGAGGAAACAGGAGTATAGACTACTCTTGGAGGAGAGCCAAGACAAGGTGGTGGCTAGGCACGTGTAGACAAGGGAAGCTGTGCTGGGATCAAACACGTAACCTTGCACATGCTGGACAAGTGCTACAGCACTGAGGCGTATCTGCAATGGGAGGCAGAATAGCCCAGCAAGTTTGTTTAGGAGCAACCCAGCAGACAGGGAAAAAGGGGTAAGGGATAGCGCACCAGAGGAAGAGCTGCTCCAGCGTGAGTGGAGGCAGACACACCCCATGGCAACGGCCTCAGATAGGAGCGTGAGCAGTGCTCCAGGGGAGCTTGGTGGCAGGGGGTGCATGCACACTCAAGGCAGCAGAACATGGGAAAGTGCAAAAACTCACTAAGAGAAGGAATATGGTGGGGAGGCCAGAAATACTTCATTTCTGTCAAATTTTTAAAAAACTATTACGTACCAAATAAATCTAATTTTGAGTTATAAGATTACCAGAAACTTTCTTCTTCAAAACCTGAATGTCTTGCAATGTTTGCCTTTTCTACAACAAGTATTTACTAAGTCTGAAAGTAGAATCAAAGATTCTTTTGATCTTTTAAGGATACTGAACAAAAACAAAGCACTCTCGTAATATTAAAAAGCTGGAAACATCCTAAGAGTTCAACAAGAAGAGATTAAAAAAAAAACTTACGGGTGAAAAATGTTACAAATTTACTACTAAGAAACTATTAAAATTAGGATGGGGCCGGGGCCATGGTTAAAGCACTTGCCTGGCATGCACAAGGCCCTGGATTCAATTTCTCAGCACCACACAAACGTTAGCAAGGTGTGGTGGCACGCACCTGTAATCCCAGTACTCACGAGGCTGAGGAAGGACTGCCCTGAGTCTGAGGCCAACCTGGGCTACAGTGGTGAGTTCAGAACCGGCCTGGACTACAGAGACAGACCCTGTGTCGAAAAAATAAATCGGTGAATAAACGGAAGCCAGCCAGCCAGCTAGCTTGTAGCAATGAAAAGGCAAGTAACAGAAACGACACCTCAGAGATACACCCGGAAGTGAGCTGAGGCTGCAGCGGCTGTGTGGTCGACGAGGATCAGGAAGATGTCAAGCAAGGGACTGAGTTTGCTGTGGTCGCACGATTATGTGAGAAAACTGGCAAATTGGCATTTCTTAGATTGGACAATGTGGAGAACACAATACTGCTTCATGTGCTACAAGGTGACAGACGTGGACATGTCCCAACATGACATCCCACTTCAGAAGAACCAACTACTGCTGGCATGCCTTTTACAACTTCTGGTCTGGGTGGACATGGTCAACCCAGAAGATCCTGGAAAAACGACCTTCCTGCTATCAATGGCATTGTATTCCTGGCGGACTGTGCAGATCATGAAAGGCTGTTACAATCAAAAACAGAACCTGATTCACTAACGACAGATGAAGCCACTGCCAAGAAAGGAAAAAAGTGGGTGTCAAGAAAGCAAGCTAGTTTAAAACCTCCATATATTTCACAAGTGGAATGGCTACTGACATCAAGTGTGAGAACATCCCTAAGTGACTGCACTAACTACATTATTTTATTTTATGGCCTGATGGGAAAGGGACTATAAATCTAGAAAGGGTGATTTCTATGAGTTCAAATGAAACATGTCACAGAGGCTCTGGCCAGGATGACCTGGTACCACAGCTAGTTAAACAATATCATACCTTTGGAGCTTGTAGGGGGAGAGCAACTTCTTGAAGAAAATATTTTTACATCCAATGTATGGCAGTTGGCTTTTGAATGCTCCCCAAAAGTCTCATGTATTTAAATGTTATGGATTGTCTATGGAACCATGTGCTGTTGGTAGATTGGGGCCTAGTCTGGAGGGCTGGATTACAGGCATGTAAGTTAGGATTAAATGCATGTAGTGGCCACAACTTCCACACCTTCTCGGAGAGGCCTTTCGGAAAATTTATATAAGAAGACCCTTCAATCTGTCGAGTTCGGCTGTATTTATTTTAATCCACGGCACATAACAGGCTCTGAATTATTTCTGCCTGTTTGTTATCTCTACTTTCCTACTGGAATATGAGTTCCATGAAGAAGAGACTATGCCTGTTTCATTCGCATGCCCATCCCTAGCACCTAGAACAGTGTCTAACATCAAGTTTTCTCTCAGAAATCCTTAAAGAAGGTCTGAAGGAACTTTTCATATTTGGATAGTCAGATTTTTCTCCCAGTCACTGAATGGGAATGGAGATGCCAGACCATCTTTTTACTAAGAGCCTTCGAATTGAGAGTTAACTGGGGATGGATGCGGTAATGCACACCTGTAATCCAAGCACTCAGGAGGCTGAGGCAGAAGGATTGCCATGAGTTCAAAGTCAGCTTGAACTAAACAGTGAGTTCAGGACCAGCACGGACTATAGAGCGAGACGGTCTCAGAGAGAGTTTTAACTGGGGACTACTTTGCATATAATCAAGAGCAACACTGAGAACATCTATTGAGTCGAGTCAAGGGGCACCTGAGATCCTAAAACAGACTACAGATCCCAATTCACAGTCTACCCTCGAGCCAGCTTCACCTAGACATTCCTGCCCTCCTCATTTGCAAGTAGGCCTGCTTGCCTGCCTTAGGGTCTTTACATGGCATTAGGAATATGAAATATATGCTATTGAGGCTCAGTCCTGGTAGTTGGAAGCGTAGAGTATCAATTGCTAGCAAGCAATTTCACCGTTTGCAGACATTTTTGGTTGTTGACAATGGAAGGTGAGGGATCTGAAATGTAACTGTCATCCAGAGGGTGGAGGCTAGGGATGCTGTTAAAAACATTATTAAACAAAATTTAGAGTTGCCTGTATTATCTCCTAACAGACCAGAATAAAAATCAAAAGAGAGATGCTCCTACTAAAATTCTACCTCACTAAAATCAACCTAAACTGTTATATGGCTTTTCTACAAGTCAGCAGAGGGAGATAACCAAATTTCCCAAGCAAGCCAGTCTCAATGGACATAAAAAGAGTTGTTGAGCTGGAGTCTAGCTCAATGGTTAACGCCACTTACCTAGCAAGCACAAGGCCCTAGGTTCAATTCTCTAGCACCACACAAACCAGGCATGATGGTCTAAAACCTGTTATCCCTGCACTCAAACGTGTAATTTTGTCATCCAGAACAGATCAAAATGACAACAAAAACTTTTCTGGTTTTTCTGAGAAAAATCCTAGTTTAAGGTAAGGCTAATAGTAAGTAGTATCGCTGATCTTCACCACATGTCAAATACTTCGTAGTTTACTCAGCTTCTCACTTAACCTCTTTCTCTCAATCTTCTCACTTAACTGGGAAATAAGGAAAAATGACAATTCTTTTTACAAACCAGGAAACTGAGGCTCACAGACGTGCACCCTATTGCGAAAGATCACACAACTCAATAGGGGCAGAGATGAGATTCACACTGGATGCTGCCTGTCCTCCACACCTCTGCTGTGGACTTCTGCGCCCACCAGGGGCTGACGGCACATTAAATCTCTCTGGAGGTGTCTGACCCCCCCTGCTGTCCTCATGAACAGTTGTGTCAGTCTACTCAAGTGATGCTTGGCTAACAGTCAGAGCGGAGGTCCTTGTTCCCTGGGCCATCTTAGCCCATCTGACTGCACTCTTCCCACACCGCAGTGCAGTGCTTGGCTCAGAGCTCAGCTCCCTGGCCAGCCCCAAACCCGTGCCAGCGCTTCGCCATGGGAGGAAGCTTCGGGATTCAGACCTAGGCTTTGCCATCTTTCCCACGGGGTTCCTCCATTCTGGGCAGGGCCTGATTAGACTCTGGAGCCACAAGGTCACTTCACACTTCCTTACACATTAGGGTGGACTGACGCTATGTTGGTCACAGGGCTCATGGTACAAGAAGGGGCTCAATCAATGTAAATATTATGTACCACATATATACCTATTAATAAAATGGGGAAAAGAGAAGGGGCTGAAGGTCCCAGAAAACGTGAAAAACGATTGTTGGACCAAGGCTGGGAACAGAGTCCTCCAGTGGCAGTGGTGATGTGGAGGTGGGCAGGCCAAGGAATCCTGGGGAGTCCACTATGAACACTCTGAAGGGCTTTTCAGGGATCCTGGGCAAGTCTGACGGCCATAACAGAAAGGAACTTCTGTCTGTGGAAGAGCAGGACAGCGGGACTGATAAAAGGTCAAAGCTGGGGTATTTGTTCCTGAGGAAGTGAAGCTGAATTAGTCACAAGTAGCCAGGCTTCCTTTCCACCCATTCACTCATTTATCCAAAACACAGTTGAGGCGCACCCTAGGAACCGGGCTGCTTTAAGTCTGCAGGGACACTGTTTTCTTCTAAGGCATCAAATCATTATTGCCTCGGAAGGTGGCACAGCTAACGGTTCCATCTAGCATATGGAACCGTGGAGACAGGCAGGCAACATTCAAAGCCTGAAGTGCAACTTTATGTAAAGGACTTCACAGCCCCAACCTCATCTGGGTCACACGGACCAAAAGTTTTTACCCCACAGAGTTGTTGTGCGTAGTCAAAGAGATGTGTCCAAAATGGCTGGCACATGGCAAACTCTCCATACACAACAGCTACCACTTCCTGTACATAGATACATCATGTAATATCATCATTGCCATTTGCCTTGAAGGTGTGATCTGTAATGAAAAGTCAGGAGCCTGCACCCCCGTGAGGTTACCTAGTTTGAAAGACGTAGTAGCATCTCAGATTTGTTCCCCAGGACTAATTCCAAAGCCTGTGCTTCTACCCCTCTTGTCTCTAAGTAGAATTTCCTGTGGTAAGAAGACCAAAGCATATTTTCAGGCAAATTTAGCAGAGGACAGTGAGTTGCAAAACGAGTGACAAGCCAGTTCATTCACTGGGACTTGGTGAAGTAAAAAGCTTGGATCCATTGTAAGATTCTGATTTATTCTATTTTTGTACCAACAACTAAACCCAGGGCCTTCTCATTAAGCTACATCCCCAGTCTTCTTTTTGACTTGCTAAGTTACTCAGTTGCCTGGGCTGAACACAAATATGGGATCCTACACCCTCAGCCTCCCAGAATGCTGGGACTTGGACAATGCACCACCTGGACCACTTAAAGCAAGGTGTGATCCTTTCTGAGTTTTGAATCTCTTCGTGAATCTGATGGAAGTCCTAGATCCTCGCCCTGGAAAAATGTCTGTGAGCACTGTACACACTTTTGCACAGTATTTCCAGGAGTCTCGTAAACCTTTGAAATCCGTTCACGGGCCCAATTTAAGAATCTTCATCTAGGAGCTGGAGACATAGCTCAGTACTCTAAAGAACTTGCCTTGAAAAGTATGGGGGCCCTTGGTTCGATTCCCCACCAGCACATAGGCTAGGCACAGCGGCACACACAGCACACTGTAGGAAATAAATAATAGAAAACAAAGGCTCATAACACTGGGCCGGGCTCAAAATTTTAAAAATTTTTTGAAAAATAAAAAGGCATTAATTTTTATCTAGAGAAGCATTTCCCAAGTTCAGAATATATATTCAAGATCAGTTTTAGGAAAAAATGTTTCACACTCTTAATACCTATTTGCATTTCGCAGGAAACTTCTGCTTAAGCCAAAATAGACAGGCTTTCCACTTATAGAAATAATATAACTTTAATATTTTAAAAATACACTTATTAGGTAGGCTTAGTGGTCCATACCTGTAATCCCAGCACTTTTGGAAGCTAAGGCAGAAGGATTACAAATTTAAATCCAGTCCAGACAATTTAGCAAGGCCCTGTCTCAAAATAAAATTCTTAAAAAAGGAAAAGGGAGAGAGTTTGTAACTCCGACACAATATATATGTGCACAAAATACTGAAATTCAGTGTAAACATTATGTATTACATATATACTTATTAATAAAATGGGGAAAATTTTTTACAAGGGGCTTGGGACACAACTCAATGTCAAGGCTCTGGGTCCAATTCTCAGGACTACTAAAATAAACACATGGGTTAAATGAGGAATTTTTTCAAAACACACTTACTAGCTAGGTGTGGTAACAATTGCCTGCCATCTCAGCACTCAAAAGGCTGAGCCAAGAGGATCTGGAGTTCGAGGTCAGCTTGGACTACACAGTAAGTTCTAGGCCAGCCTAGACCACATAGTGAGGACTGTCTCAGAAGACCCAGTAAAGAACTTACTCTCAAAATTCAATAGGATGGTCCTCATCAGTTAAGAATAGAAGATTTGGGGCTGGGGATGCAGCTCGGTGATGAGAACACTTGCTTAGAAAGTGTAAGGCCCAGGGTTGAACCCCCAAGTACCACATAACAGCTGAGTATGGTCTGGAACCCCAGACTCAGGAGGCTGAGGCAAGAAGACTGCTCAAAGTACAAGGCCAGCCTGGGCTAACAGTACAGCACTAGTATGAACTCTGAGACTGTCTCAAAAAAAAAAAAAAAAAGATTCTTGAGCCTTCATTTTCTCCCCCTTTTCCACAGAATCTCTCTACTGACCCCTATGAATGGAATCCTCCCTAGTGCCAGTCAAAGCTGTAACAAATATTGTCCATTTGTCCAGCTCTAATTACAAACACTTATTCAGGATCATTCAGAATATCCCATGTACTTAGTATGGTCCATGTCCCACTCATTCCCAGAAAGTGTGAAACTCCTGGTACCCAAAGGCAAGCCGACTGCCTAACGTAAAGAACTAAATCAAGTCATGTTAGATAAAAGCCTCCAAACTGGACATCCATGGGCCAAAGTTAGACTGTACAATGCCTTAGAAAAGGAATTTACGTTTTAAAATGAGGCTGTTTCCCACAAAAAAATTATCTAAATCTCTGACCTCTCTTTAAAATCAGAATTGCTCCATAGTGAGTTCGGGACCAGCTTGGGCTATGGAGCAAGACTTTGTGTCAAAAAAAAAAAAAAAATCAGAAGAATTAGCTACCAAATAGGCCTGCAGGGCTGGAGGAATAGCTTGCCTAGCAGGCACAAGGCTCTGAGGTCAATTTCCCAGCACCACATAAGCTGGGCATGATGGTGCACACCTGTAATCTCAGCACTTCAGAGGTTGACGCAGGAGGACTGCTGTGTTCGAGGCCAGCCTGGGCTCCATAGTAAGTTCATGATCAGCCCAGACTACAGAGTGAGACACAGACTCAAAAGAAAAAAATAAAATAAAAACAGGTCATCACTCTTACCTGGTACATTTCAAGGGTCTTTCCTACTTCCCCCAGTCCCTACTATGCCCTCTTGTGCCACCTCTCTGACCTAGCTCATTAGTACTGCTCGCTGAGCCACTGCATTTCTAAAGTCCCTTCAAATTCCAAATCTAGATAGGAAGATTACCACCAATCAGAAGCTCCCGGAGGATAGGGTCATCAATGGCTCTAGGCAGAAAGGCCAAGCATCCAAATGCTGCATGGTACTTTTCTCTGACAATCAGCAGGTATCTGTCACATGCCTCACCTGGAACACCTTGATGGACAATGAAGTGATTCTACACAAATGAGTGGCAAAGGAATGAAAAAGGTACAAAGGTCTCTGGTTACTTGAAACAATACCTCCCAAAGGGTCTTTAGGAAATACATATAAGCCAGAAAGACAGTAGTTACTAATACTACCCTTTGTTCACAGATCCAAGAAAGTAATGTGGGAGCTGAAGATGTAGTAGAGCACTTGCTTAGTATGTGCGAGGCCCTGGGTTCTATTACCAGCACTATCAAAAAAAAAAAAAAAAATCAGGCTGGGCCCCGTGGCATAGGCCTGTAATACCATCACTCTGGAAGGCTGAGGTGGAAGAATCACAAGTTCAAACCCAGCCAATGCAACTAACTAACTTAGCAAAACCCTGTCTCAAAATCAAAACCAAAAAATGAACCGGGGATGTAGCATAGTGTGAAGGCCCTGGGTTTCATCCCCAGCACTCCAAAATAAACAAATAAAAATGACAATTAACTAAAAAATCATGGGTGAGACGAGCAGCTAAAATACACGAGATCCTAGGAGGTAGATGCTACAAATGAGAAGTTCTATCATTTATTAAATACAACCTTATAAATTACAAAACCTTAGCATCATTCCATTTCAAATTCATTTTCTTCAATGTTATTAATTAAAAGGCAAAATCACTACTCAGCTAAATCTGAGTTTATTTATTTATTGATTTATTTTCAGGCAGGGTGTTGCTCTGTGGCCCAGGCTGGTCCTGAACTCACTGGTGTAGCCCAGGCTGGCCTTGGACTCAGGACAATCCACCTGCTTCAGCCTCCCGAGTGCTGGAGTAACAGAGGTTTAGAGAATGGATTCTGAGGTGACTCAGGCCCAGAACACATTTATCAAAGAAATGTCCTTGGGAAAATCAATTCTCTAATCTGTAAAATCAGGACACAGTCCTGGTAGTTTTTAAATTCAATGACCATTTAGGGTACCAGGCACAGAAACTCAATGCGGAGGACAAAGCAGTAAACAAAACAGGCAGGGGCAGATTGGCAGTAACTAAGCAAATCCAGACATGAGAACATTTCTCTAAAGGTATAAGTAAGTCAAATACAAGGGAGGAAATAAAAGTGTTGCAGAGACTAAATGAAGGGCAGTGATGGAGTCACAGAGTCATGTAGACAGGGGAGTTCACAGAAGGTGAACGCTAAATGACACAGCTTTGCTAAAAGAGGAAAGAGATCCCAGGCTCAGAGACAATCCAACATGAAAGTGCTGAACTTGGTGGTAGGCACCACCCAGGGCTGCTTCTAATCCTATTACCTCATTTACTTTCAGTAATCTCAGTTTTCATTCTAACAACACAAAACTGACTGAGCCATAAATCAAAGAGAGGATGGATGAAGACAGACAGACAGATAGCCTACGGCCCTGCTAAGGGTCAGATTTTGAGTTCCTTAGGCCCAACCCAGCGGGGGCATTAACCCAGACTTTCCTGCTGTCAACTCCACTTTTTCTTTGGGGTACATACCATACAGAAACATTAACTCCTCAAATCCCTAATCCCACCATTAGATACAATGAGCAAGGGGAGGGAGAACTTCTTGATTTAATATACAGGTTGTATCTCACCTATGGATGAGATGTCCAGAGCGCTCACCAAGTGCCACACTTCATGTGTGCTGATTACTGTATTAGTTCATGGAACAGTCCCAACATGTCTACGTAGTAGTTTCCTTTAAATTTACAAATTAAAAGTCTGCAATTCAAAAATCTAGTAAATGAGAATTATGGAATTTAAACCCTAATTTGTTTCATCCCTGACTCCTTGTTTTATTTAATCACTCAGTGACCAGTGTTTCTAAGAAAGAGAACATACCTGTGATGACCACATTCTTATCCATTAGGGTACCTCCTTCCTAGAGATAAATCCCAACCAGGAAACACAGGGACACAGATGTATTCCCTCACTTGAGCAAAAAGGTTCACCCTGGGGCTAGAGCTCAACACACCCAAATCTACCCAGCATCCTCCTTCCTTTTAAGAGAAGTCTGCACTGCCTGACCAAGATCTCCCCCCACCCCAGAAGATTTCCTTAATACAGAAGGAACGCCCCTCCCTTCCTGAAGCCCTCCTATCCCAGGCTGAACCTGGCTTCCCAATGTTTAATGGCACGATCAGCTGCATCCACACCCGACTGAAATGTAATTTCAAGAATGGGACAGCATCGCATTAGATCAAGGAGACCGCTTCAGTCAAAATCCACAGACACTTCACGCTGGGGTCGAGTGCGGTGAGAGACTACAGGCGGCCGCCTAACTTTTTGGGACTATCGTTTGAGAATATCCCCTGGGACAGCCTCTGTGCGTATGGGCTCACTTTCCAGATGGCAGGTGCTGCTAGTAATCCAACCAGGGACAGCTGGCTTGGTGTACAGGCCTCTCAGACATCAGGACGCGACAGCTGGCAACAAAATGCAAGAGAAAGGTCTTGGGGGAACCCTCAGACCACGGACCAATGGGAGGATCCGGGGGCCGCGGAAAGCCAATAGGAACCTACAGGGTGGGTGGGGCCGGGGGAACAGGGTGGGGCTCCAGTGAGAGGCAGGCTGCTCCGAGGCGCCAGGGCGTCAGAAGCTCTGGCGGCTCCAAGTGGCCCCTGCGTTTCCCCTAGGAGACGGGGCAGCCAGCCAGCTTCGCTTCACAGTGAGGAACTCAGGGATCTTTCTACCTGGCTTCCCCTAACCGCTGGACTCACCCCGCTACACAGTCAGCAGGACTGGCCCGTGGAGGAACCGGCGCTCAGGGCGCAGCCCACAGCCCATCCCTGACCCGAGGCTCGGCCCTCGCCCCCCAAGTGACCATCCGGGTCCAAAGGTCTATGATCAAAAATGTGGACTGGTCTAAGGCAACAAGACTGGGCTTTGGAAGACTGTAACAGAAGACGACACTGCGGCCCAAATCAAGGAGGTAAGGACGGGGCATACCGTCTGCTCGGCATCACAACTTAGTTCCTTCTCTCTGATCCAGTGTCCCCACGACGCCCGGCAGGGATTCTAGGGGGGCGGGGTGGTTCAGTTTGTAGAGGTGTCCCCAGAGGATGCAAGTGAGTTGCGGGCGACTCCCAGGAAGACGACTCCAAAGTTTGTTTTTGGTTGTTTTACCACCCCTCTGCATCTAGCAAGTTTCCAAGATCGAAGAGCAACAGAGGTTCCTCCTTCTCCAGGACTCCTGGGCCAAGGAAGAGTCTGGGCGTTCCGGGGTGGGGAAGCTGCATAGGTATAAAGACCAGTCAGCCCAGACGGGAATCTTGCCAGCTAGTTAAGGGAAAGCAGGGGGTTGTGGGGTTGGAGTTTGATAAGTGACAGTCTGTAGAAAGCTAGCAAGTCTGCCAACTTCTTGAGCTATGTTTTTCTCTAAGGGAAGGAAACTGGCGGCCTAAGCTGTGGGAGGGTTCCAGTGGAGAAGAGAAGATGAAAGATTTCAGACAGAAGAGAAATCAATACCTTTCTGAAACACACAGCAGGGCGTTCACGCAGGGTGTCGAGACATTAATCCCCCTCACACGTTTAAGGGGCTTATGCAATATTGTTAAGTGAAGCCAAGTTTTTCATTACTTGTTACACTTTCTCTTAAAAGATCACCTTTGGCTCTTGCCTACAAGATAACTTAGTAAAAAAAACTGACACGAGTATTCTAGTACCCAGAGCCCCTGGTAGGGAGGGAGGGACAGAGGGAGGGAGGGATAGATAGGGAAGAGCTGTTCACGCAGCTTGCTACTGTGAGGAACCATGTAGTAGATTAACATTATTAATCTGAGCCAAAGCTGTTCTGAGTAACAAGACTAAGGCAAGGGGCATTATGATTCCAAACACCAAGATATACTACAAAGCAATAGTTATAAAAACTATATGGTGCTGACACAAAAACATGCAAGTAGACTAGTGGAACAGAACTGAGAAAGCAGAAACAAATTCAAATACCCTCAGCTACTTCATCTTTGATGAAAGAGCCAAAAGCACACACTGGAAAAAAGATAGCCACTTCAACAAATGGTGATGAGAAAATTGGATATCCACTTAGTGCTAAGTCAAGAGCTAAATACCCGACTTCAATTCCCCAGCAGCACATAAGCCGGGCATGGTGGCACATGCCTGTAATCCCAGCACTCAGGAGGCTGAGGCAGAAGGATTGCCTTGAGCCCAAAGCCAGCCTGGGTTACACAGCAAGTCCCTGTTTCAAAAATACATATATTAAAATTGAAACACTGAACTTCCTGACAAATTAGACAAATATCTAAAAGATAAAAGTGTAGGCAAGGACTTTCTTAACAAGACACCAAAAGCAAAAGAAATAGCCCCCAGAATTAACAAATAGGATTAAATCAAATTTAAAAATTTCTGCATGGCAAAGAAAATTATCAAGTGTAAAAAGAGAACCAACAGAATGGGAAAAATTACTCAACACCAATACCTCAGATATGGAGGTTCATAACCAGAATATACAGGAAACTAAAGAAAAGCCCCTCAAAATCAAACATCTGATTGAAAAATGGGCAAAAGAAATGAACAGGCAGTTCTCAGATGAAGAAGTTTAAACGGCCAATACATGAAAAGATGTTCAACATCCTTAACCATTACAGAGATGAAAATACCATCTGACTCTAGAGAGAATGGCATATATCAAGAACACAAACAGCAATCAGTGCTGGCAAGGCTGTGGGGAAAAAGGAACCCTCCTGCATTGCTGGTGGGAATGTAAATTGGTACAACCACTATGGAAAGCAGTTAAGGAAGCCTCTCAAGAGACTGGAAATAAATATCCCCTTTGATCCAGTGATACCTCTTCTGGGAATTTTCCCAAAAGAATTCAAAACAACACATAACAGATATACATGTATACCCATGTTCATAGCAGCATGACTAACAATAGCTAAAATGCAGAAGACACCCAAGTATCCATCAACAGACCAACAGATACAAAAATTGTGGTATTTATACACAATGGAATACTACTCATCTAAAAAGACAGATAGGTTGGTGGCTTTTGTAGGTAAATGGAGGAAACTTAAGACCATCGTGCTTAGTGAAGTGAGTCAGAAGGAGGTTAAATACCGTATGGTTTCTCTAATATGAGAAACCAAGATCACAATTACTTCATAGAACTAATTGAGGGGAATAATCAGAATTGGAGGGTAGGGGAAGGAAGGTGGGAGGGTTGAAAAGGGAGAGGAGAAGGATTTGTAATTTTGCCACAATATGTATATACACAAAATACTCAAGATCAATGTAAACATTATGTATTGCATTTATACATATCAATAAAATGGGGGAAAATACCTGGAAAGAAGGCTGCCTAAATTATAATTCAACATAAAATGTGGCAGGTAGCAGTCAGAACCCGCTCGAACATTCTGTTTAATAGAATAAAGACATGCTTAAGTATCTTGTCCCTGGTTCATTTAAGTTCTGACACCAAGCTGCTTAATTTGGATGCTAACTGAAGCTTTGTCATTTGAAGTCTTTGTTCACCGTGGTACACTCGGTTTGGGTGGTAAGAAATGGATTCAAATGGACCACAGGGGTTTTTTTAAACCATTTTCTTGAATCTGAAGTACACTGCAAACATAAGAGTTTAGCCTTTTACACAGAACACAGTAAGCCATACCTGTTGGTATCTCACCTGCAGTCAGTAAGAGTATCACTGAAGACAAGAGGTATTGGTACCATTTTAGTAAAGGACTCTGTCTCAGGAGGACAACTTTCAGACCTGACATTTTCCCCTCAGCCCCCATTCCCACCTTAGCTCAGACTGCAAACATGCTTGCATTAATGCCCTATACAGGTGACTTGGACCAAGGGAGTATTTTCTTTTTAAAAAAGAGAATTTGTAGATGTTAACTTTCCTCTTTTCTGTCCCTACAGGCTCTAGCTTAATGAGACGGCTAACTCTGGCCTCTGGCTTAGCACTAAAATTCTAATTTTTTTCAGGGTCAGGAGGAGGATGTAGGGGGATGGGGAGGGTCTTTCTCAAGAGTTTGGCAGGAAGTACAGTCTTACTTGGCACTGCATCTTGAAGAGGAACTTAGGTAGTGATGATAAAGATAACACTTATACACTACAAAAAATGCCGATAGATAACATTGTGAGGATACGTAATGGACTCGCTGAAGGACTAGGCAGCATACATAACAGAGCAAGAAACCATGCCAATTTATAAAACTAGAGAGACTTCCAAGCTAAAAACCACTGCTGATGAGGCATTTAAACCATTCAGCAGAATGTCTCCTTGTCCCTAAAGAACCCACTTCATGGTCTTCAATCCCCTGATACCCGTTCTCACCTAAATAATTAAAACACAATATACAGTAACCTTTTAACCAAAACACAGCACCACAGGGAAAGATGTCTGCTGCTTATGGACACCTGATAGGTGTTCTGACACTATCATGTTGCCATGAGTTTCCATGTACCTATTTTTTTATTGTTAAAGTTCCTATGTGTGAGGAAGTATAAGATGATGACTGGCTACCACCTGCATATCAATTCGGAATCAGAACGAGAGTGATGGCAAGCAACCACAACTGCCCACACGGGTAGCTCAGACAGCAACACACCTTTGCCTTCCGATGGTTTAGTGTACAAAAACTGCTTCATTCACAACTTAACAAATTATACAAAACTGCTCGCCGGCTGTGTGTAATGTGTGTAGCAAACGTAAAGAAACTTCATGCATAGGTCCCATACCTGAATTACCAGCATACATACAAGTATTTCAAATCCAAAAAGACTCAAACTATGAATCACTTATGGTCCCAAGCATGGTAAATAACTTATGTATGTGTATGATAGTCAGTTTCTCTGATTTTTTAAGTTCTTTTAGCTTCAGGTCATTAGTTAATAATAACCTAGCCACATAATTTTTTGAAAAATGATAATGCCCTAACTACATATGAAGAAAAAGACATTTATAATAGCATGTAAATACTTAAGCATCAGTGCACTAGAAAATATTGCAAAGGTTGTATCCACATGAACAATCATCATGTACAGGACAGCTACAAACACAGACTGAATCAGGTATGTTAAAGAGTGACTAAAGTACCAGTACCATGAGGACTACTGCTATATGCAACGTGTTTTTTCCCCAATACAGCAAACTCTTGGTAAAGTTCTAAAATGATAGGGCATTACTCATCCCAAGTTACATAACACTTGCATATACAGAACCTTTTACTAAAAAAAGTGTTTTATGTTTGCACGCAAAAACGTTTCAGATTTGGGTAACCTACGGGAGCTTCAAATGCCAAATGACAGGACAGTTACTCAATGTGTGGTAGTGACACAAGGGCCCCACTTAGTTGAAGGCCATTCTTCCAAGAGTGGGGTGGGTGGGTACATATGCTTGTCATCCAGCAGGCTGTTGGAGAAGACCTGTGAAAAGGCCAGCAGCAGCAGGAGAGGGAGCAGAAGACACCCAGAGTGAAGCTTCGCCCTTGTCAGATTAGTGACAGCACTAGAACCTCGTAAGGAGTAGAGCTTTGCTCACCACCCACTTCCTGCTCACTGATCATCTGGCCCAGAGGCCTGGTCATGAACGGACTGTGATCTTCTAAAACTGTGAACCAAAATAAATCTTTCTTCTCTAAAGTTGTGAATGTTGGGTATTCTGGCCCAGCAAAGAGAAACTAAGACAGAAACTGAACTTCTTTTTTTTTAAAGACAGGGTCTTGCTCTATAATCCACGCTGATCCTAAATTCACTGTGTAGCCCAGGCTGGCCTTGAACTCAGGACAATCCTCCTGCCTCAGCCTCCCAAATGCTGGGATTACAGGCATGCACCACCACGCCTAGCTTCATGTGGAGCTGGGGAATCAAAATCAGGGCCTTCAGCTTGCAAGGCAAGTGCTTTAACCACTATGCCATTCCTCTAGCCTCAACAACTAAATTTTGATTATAATTTTACTACGAAACTGAGGGAAAAAACCAGGAATATCTATCTACATACTGGCTTCTACTGAACTGACAACTACTACTCACCACCATGTTGTCCAAAGCAGGAATCTATCGGATGATGACATAAACTCTGAGATTTCTTTCAACAAAATTAACCAAAAATGCTTGGTTTAAAGTAGAAGACTCCAACCCCAGGTCATAGACGGGCATGGCTAGTGGACTGCCAGGAACCAGGTCACACAAGGGATGGGTAATGGGTAAGTAATCAAACGGCTCTACTTGTAGTCAAGCTGCTCCCCACCTCTGGTATCTGTAATCAAACATTTCTATAGTAAAATGAATGAAAAAACACACTACGTGTAGCAAGTGAACATTACATAAATAACTTCATAGATGATAAAATCTGGTTTTGTTACAAGAGAAGGCTAAATTGACTTTTGCCACCAAAGGAGAGAAATTAGTTAAAGTAAGGCTTCCAAATTCTGACCTGAACTAAGTTGGAACCTAATCACTGCACACTATGCACCCTAAATTAACAATATTTAAAACCTGGGGATTATACCAAGCTATATCCCAGTCCCTGTCTTTTTTAATTTTGAGACAGGGGAGCCGGAGGAATGGCACAGCAGTTAAAGCACTTGCCTTGCAAGCGCAAGGCCCTGAGTTCAATTCCTCAGCACCACATAAAGCTGGGTATGGTAGCACACACCTGTAATTTCAAAGATGTTTAACATCCTTACCCATTAGAGAAATGCAAATCAAAACACCACTAAGACACCACCTAATCCCAGAGAGAATGGCTTATATCAAGAACTTGAATAACAATTAATGCTGGTGAGGCTGTGGGGGAAAAGGAACCCTCATGCACTGTTGGTGGGAATGTAAAATGGTACAGCCACTATGGAAAGCAGTATAGAAGTTCCTCAAAGGGCTGAAAATAAATATTCTCTTTAATCCAGCAAATACCTCTTCTGGGAATTTTTCCAAAAGAGTTCACATCATATAACAGAGACACATGTATGCCCCTGTTCATAGCTGCACAACTACTGTTAATTAAAATGTGCAACAGGCAAGTCGATACATAAATTGTGGTATGTATACACAATGGAATACCACTCGCCTATTAAGACAGGGAGGTCGGAGGCTTTTGTAGGTAAATGGAGGAAACTTGAGACCGAGTAATGTAGAAGGTTAAATATTGAATGCTTTCTCTAATATGAGAAACCCAAATTAGTCATAGAACTACACAGGGGCCAGTGAGAAGTAGTGGTGAGAGGTATGGTGTGAGAGGGTCAAAGAGAGAGAGGGTAAAGATCAGTAATTTGACATGATGTATACATGCACAAAATACTCAAGTTCAACATAAACATTATGTACTGCATATATACGTATCAATAAAATGGGGCGGGGACATAAAAACAAAACCCTTAACTTCCCACCAATCCAAGAGCTAAGAATGTCATTAAGTAACAACCAGGGCCTATCGCAGAGATTTTCCCGCTGCAGGGTGACTGCCTACCTGATGCTCCCACCAATGCTTTCAAACTGTGCTTTGATCTATGATTTTCTTCTATTCTATAATTATAAATATTTTATGTTAACTACTGCTCATGGGAATGAGTTATTTGGGAAATCCTGAATACCTGTTCCTGGGCCTGATCACTCATATTTAGCTTCTGAATAAACCATCTTAAACTCTTTAAGAAAAAGTAATGTTTTTGTATTGACAACAAGAACCTCCGGCAATACATTTTGCTTTGTGTGTGGTTTCTTCATGGTCTCATGTCCCTTTTTTCTACAAATGAAATAAGAATTGGAATCTGATAAGGGACCCTGATTACCACCATGTGCGTGCGACAATAGTAGCAAGTACATACAACCAAGTACATATCCACTTTTCCTAAAGATGCACAGCTTATCATACATGTGAGCAAAGTAATCAAGGTCATAAACACTTCCATGTTTCAGAACTACATTTTTCAATATGGTCACTGAGAGGTAGCTGCCAATCCTTTGAAAGTTAGTCTGAACTCAAAAGCTTTGGCTAGTGTGGTAGATAACATACGGCTGTAGCCCTGATTCCTCAGCAGGCTGAGACAGGAGAATGACAAGCAAATTCAAGTCTAGCCTCTTCAACTTGGCAAAACCATGTCTCAAAAATTTTATCTTATTTAATTTTATTTATTTTGAGACAGGGTCTTGCTCTGTAGCCCAGGCTGGTCCTGAACTCACTATGGAGCCCAGGCTGGCCTTGGACTCATGGCAATCCTCCTGCCTCAGCCTCTCGAGTGCTGGGATTACAGGCGTGCACCACCACACCCAGGTTATGTGGTGCTGGGGAATCAAACTTAGGTACTTAACACTTGACATAGCACCAAGTGCTTTAACCACTGAGCCATTCCTCCAGCCCTCAAAAATTTTTTAAAAGGGATGAGAATGTAGCTCAGTGGTAGAGTGCTTGTTTAGCATACATAAGGCCCTGAGTTCAATTCTCTGTATCAAAATATTTTTCATATACTGAGTTAAAGGGTCTGGACATATTGGCACACATCTATAATCCCTGCATCTGACAAGCCACAGCAGGAAGATCATGAATTCAAAGACATGCTGTCTCAAAAAAACAAAACATAGGGGTTCGATTCCCCAGCACCACTTGAAAATTAACTGAGCAAAGCCAGGCATAGTGTCACATGCTTGTAATCCCAGCACTCAGGAGGATGAGGAAGGAGGACTGCCACTGAGTTTGAAGGCAGCCAGGATTACAGAGCAAGATCCTGTTTTAAAGAAAAAAAAAATCCTATTACTAAAATATCAAATTATTTTTCTTTCTTTTTTTTAAATGCGGGTCCTTTAACAATGAGGTACAGTCGCAACCCTTATTTTTTTTTTTAGTCTAAGACAAGGTCTCCCCAAGTTACCCAAGCTGGACTCAAATATGCAATTCCCCTGCTTCAGCCTCTCATGCTGAGGTTACAGGGGTGCACCACATCTGGCTTATTTTGCTTTTTAGGGTGGCCACTAGAAAATGTTAAGTTATAAACCAGGTGTGTGTGCAATCCCAGCACTTGGGAGGCTGAGGCACGAGGACTGTGATGTGTCTGAGGCCATCTGGTCTACATAGAGAGTTCAAGACCAGCCTGAACAGGAGAGCTCAAAAACAAAACAAAACAAATGCCTTTATATATTTGTGGCCCTTAGCACAGCTGTATCAGAATGGTTGTTCGAGAAAGGTCGCATATCACTACTGACTGCTCTGGTGATACTTTCCCAGCAATGTAGTGACTTACGCACTCCCGACCCCCCCAAACCCTCCAGTCACCAAACTACTCCACCGTCCCAGGCCTACTGAGGACACAGCAGGCTGCCTGAGCAATTCAGTCAATCATTTATCCAAAGGGCAGGGACTAGGCGACAATTCTGAGGCTGGGGCTAGAATGTAGCTCAGTGGTTAGAGTGCTTGCCTAGCAGGATCATAGGCCCTGGGTTCAACTCCCCGGCACCACACAAACTGGGCATGATGGCACACCAGGTAGGATTTGAGGTGAGTCAGGGTTAAACAGTATGTTCAGGACTAGCCCGGACTACAAAGTGAGACCCTGTCTCAAAATAAAAATTCTAGGGCTAATTTCTTACAAATGAATCTAGCATATAAAAGAAATAGCAGCCTAGAGAAAAAAATTTTAAGTCAAAAGACAAACATTTTTCTCTCCATGCAAGATTTTTAGTTAACTAAAGTGAGGTTTTTGATACTACAGTTTTAAGAACAGATCTAAAATTTTAAGTAATTGTTGACTGTATAAACCTTTAATTAAATGTAAATATCACACAAATGAAAACCACAAGAGGGCTGGAGGAAAGGCTCAGCAGTTAAAGCACTTGCTAAGTCAAGCGCTAAGTACCCAAGTTCAATTCCCCAGCACCACATAAACTGGGCGTGGTGGCGCACACCTTTAATCTCAGCACTCAGGAGGCTGAAGCAGGAGGATTGCTGTGAGTCCAGGGACAGCCTGGGCTCCATAGTGAGTTCAGGACCACCCTGGCCTACACAGCGAGACCACAAGAGACACCATTTCATACCCATTAGGATGGCTGCAATTCTAAAAACAGTGACAAGTGTTGGTGAAGATGCAGGTAAATCAGAACCCTCATACACTGTTGGTGAGAATGTAAACTGGTATAGTTGTTTGGGAAAATGACATGGCAGTTATGTTAAAAAAAACTGAAACACTATGAGCCATCAATTTTACTGTGAGGTATTCACCCAGCAGAAATAAAAGCATATATCTTAAGAAAAATGAATACACAATGAACATTCACGACATTATTTCAAAATTGCCAAAAAGGGCTGGAGGAATGGCACAGGAGTCAAAGCACTTGCCTTGCAAGTGCAAGGCCCTGAGTTCAATCCCCCAGTAACACGTAAAGCTGGGCACAGTGGCACACACCTGTAATACCAGCACTCGAGAGACTGCGGCAGGAGGATTACCATGAGTCCAAGGCCAGCCTGGGGTATATAGTGAGTCCAGGAACAGCCTGGGCTACAGAACAAAGCGGAAGCGGAAGCAGCAGCAGAAGAAGCAGAAGCAGAAGCACAACAACAAGAACAAGAAGAAGAAGAAAAAGAAGCCAGGCACGAAAGACCAAATATTTTAAGATTGTTAACATACAACAGGCAAATCCAGACAGGCCAAACAAAAAACTGTGGCTGCTGGAGGGTGGGGTCAGGGCAGTGGAGAGTAATTACTAACTCATATAAATTTCTCTCTGAGAATTAAGGAAACACTCTAAAACTGACTGTAATGAATGTACCAAAAACCACCAAGCTGTATGCCTTAAGTGACAATAAATGTACAGTATACGATTTTTATCTCAAAATTTAAAAACCCCATAATATACTAACATTAACTGGGTATGGTGACTCACGTCTGTAATCCCAGACTTCGGGAGGCAGCGAGAGGAGCACCCCACAGTTGAGCCCAGCCTAGGCAGCCTAATGCGAGCAGAGCCGAGGGCGCAGCCCAGCAGCAAGAGTGCTTCCCTAGAAAAAGGACACTTCCTGGAGAGACTGTAAACTGGTACAACAACGACGGAAACCAGCGTGGGAATTCCTCAAGTCACTGAAAACAGATAATCCATTTGAGCCAGCTATTCAGGGTATCTTCCCAAAAGAGTTAAAGTCATCATACAAAAGTAATATATGCAAACTCATGTGTATAGCAGCACAATTTATAATAGCCAAGTCTTAGAAGACACCACAGACGGCTGGACAAAGAAGATGTGGTATATATACACAATAGAATACGTGGTACATACACACTACTCTGATATAAAGAACAAATTTGAGTCATTTGTAGAAAAATGGATGCACCTGTATACCATTATGCTTGGCGAAATAAATCAGACCAAGAAAGTTAAATATTTTATGGTTTCTCTAATGAGAAAAAGAAGTGAAAGAGAGATAAGATGATGCACTTTGTGGAAAGGGAAAGGGAAGGGGGGTGAGAAGGTGGGAAGAGGAAAGGGATAGGATCTGTAAATCCAAAAAAAAAAAAAACAAAGAGTGCTTGCTTAACAAACAATTCCCTAGGTTCGATTGCCCTGCACCACTTACAGCGAGTATGGCAGTGACTGCCTATAACCCCAGCACTCAGGAAGCTGAATAAGGTAGGTGAAGACACATTGTGAGAGTTTCTGCTTTTGTTGTTGTTTTAACTTATAATTTTTCCCTAAAATTATTTTGTTTGCTAAAAGAAAAAGCAAAGCAAAGCCCCTCTCCCTTTTAGAAAAAATCATAGTGGGGCTGTGGGGTAGCTCTGTGGCAGAATGCTTCCCTAGGAACTGCAAGGCCCTAGGTTCAATTCCCAGCATAGCAAAAGTATAAAAAATAAACGGAAAAGTAGTAGTACGTCCGCATATTTTACAAGTGCCTTCTTAGGAGATAATGTAGAATTAAATAGATAACAGTCTATTCTCCAGTCCAAGCAAGCTGTAGATAAATAAAGATGACTATGCTAAAGAAACTGCAATCCACTGTAAAGGTCCCCCGCAGGTATTCAGCTGCTGGACGGAGCCACTTCCTGCCTTCTCTCTTCTGGCTGGTCCTGAACTCACTAAGTAGCCCAGGCTGGCCTCCAATATGGCAATCCTTCTGCCTCAGCCTTTTGAGTGCTGGCATTAAGGGCATGTGCCATCATGTGCACCTCTGTGGTGCAGGGGAACAGAGAGCCCAGGCCATGGTCACGCTAGGCCAGCGCTCTAACCTGAGGCACGCCCAGGCGCACCACTCCCCTTCTCCAGGGGCTGCCAGACTCCTGAGAAGTACTGCAAATCTGGGCAAGAGACCTGAGTCTCCTGCAGCAGTCAACTTCTGCATTTGCTGCAAAGAGCACTGAGATGGGAAGTATTTGCTTCTCTTTTCTATGTGCTTTGGCATATTTTTAGGAGAGCATTTTACTCAAAAACCCATCATGTAGCAAACCTCACCAATAAAATAGCTTTAAAAACCACCAACGTGAGCATCCACTATGTAGAGATCCTTAAACCACGACATTAATGGCTATACTCCTACCCGTATAGAATTGACTGTGAAGTTAAGAACACAGTCATATCTTCTACAAGACAAAATCAGAAATACTGCCTTTAAGAAAGAGACAGACAGTTTGGGTAGCAGCAGAATGTCTCCCGGGCCATTTGAAGTCCCTGGAACAAGGAGAAAAGCATTTCAACCACACCGTGAAAGGCGAGTAGGGCTTAACATGTCAAGGCTTAGGGGCAGGAGGAATGGCACAGCAGTTAAAGCACTTGCCTTACAAGCACAAGACCCTGGGTTCAGTTGCTCCAGCACCACATAAAAAAGCTGGGTGTGGCGGTACATGCTTATAATCCCAGCATCCAGGAGGCTGAGGCAGGAGGATTGCCAAGTCCAAGTCTAGCCAGGGCTACAAAGCAAGACCCTGTCTCAAAAAATAAAAACAAAAGAAAACAAAAAATCATTTCAAGGCTTAGGAGAAGGGCTAACCACACAGAAGAGTCACCTTAAATAGTAAGGAGACAGGAGTAATCTACTTTGGCTATAGTAAGGTTTTGTTTGTGTTGGTAATCCTGGGGACTGAAACCAGGGCCTGGACTCTGAGCTGTATCCCCAGCACTTGTATAATTTTTTAATCTTGAAGTAGTAGCTCTCCTAAGTTGCCCTGCATAGGCTTGAACAATAGTGATCCTCCTGCCTCATTCTCCCAGAGTGCTAGGATTATAGACATGCACTACTACACTTAGCTTAAGTACTTTAAAAAAATACATGGAAAAGAGATTACAAAGCCTGATTGTTTTTGAAAGTCAGCCTTACGTTAAATTCTAAACTCAAGCAATAAAACATCTCAGACACCAAAAACAATAGTGTCAAGTGAAAAATAATTCTACTCCAAGCATTCCCCATCAAGTTCTCCTTGCAACTCCTAAATGGTAGCCCTACGGTAAAGACTCTTCTCTTTTCAAAACTAATTTCTTGCCTACAGCCACACCACCCTGAATGCAGCCGACCTTGGCTGATCTCAGAAGCCAAGCAGGGCTGAGGTTGGTTACTACTTAGATGGGAGTACAAAATCAATTTATTAAGGAAAAAAGAAAATAAAATCTGATTGCTGAGCAAATGCAAGGCCCTGGGTTTCATTCCCTGGCACCACATAAGCTGGGGGGGGGGGGGGGGGGGGGGGGGGGGGGGGGGTGCGTGGCCACAAGCCTGTAACCCCAGCACAGGGGAGGCTGAGGCAGGAGAACTGCTGTAAGTTTGAGGCTAGCCTTGCTTACAGAGTGTACCTCTGTCTCTACATAAATGCACACATGCCAACAGTAACAAGACCCTTCTATTGTACACCCCTGCTGCCTACGTGACCTCTCTCACACTTTTCACTCCCTACCTTCCAAGCAGTCCATCAGTACCCAAAGGACGTCCTTCCTTTGCAGCTCCCATCTCTGGCTTTCACCTTCACTCCTCTGTTGCTGGTGACTTCTGTAACAAATTCAACACCCTGCCCCTCCTTCGCTCCCTCGGAGCACTAGAGTATTTTACACTTCTGGCCCTAAAAGCACGCCTGCACCTTCCTACCAGCCACCCCTAGCCCAGCTTCCTCTGCCTCTTCCTGCGCTCATTCCCCGACTGCGGCTTTCCCAGGCCTTGGTGTCCAGTGCCCCATTCCTTCCCTTTTTCTCTGTGGCACTGAGGGTCAGGCCAGGGCCTTTACACTGTCCTACAACTGCAGTGCCCTAGTCCTTTTTTTGAGACAAGTTCTAAGAAGTTCCAAGTCATCAAGCTGCCCAGGTGGGCTCAAATCTGCGGTCCTCCAGCCTCAGTTGTCCACAGGGCTGGGATGAGAGCTTTGTGCCACCTGGTCTGGCCCCAGCTTATCTTCAATCTTCATCTACTCTGCCTAGCCTTGTTTGTACTCCCAGGCAGCATTTCTAAAAATGTCTGCACTAATCAACAGCAAAGATACAATAATCTGTTCTTCACTACTAATTTTTACTTCTGTACTTTTGTAAGCATTTCTGAGAAATGACTATAAATTTCCGGAAGTCTGTAACACCAGAACCAGTGGAATATTACCTCTTAAAGGAAAGGGTTTTGTTTGTTTGTTTTTGAGACAGGGTCTTGCTCTGTAGTCCAGGCTGATCCTACACTCACAATGGAGCCCAGGCTGGCCTCGAACACATGGAAATCCTCCTAACTCAGCCTCCCCAGTACTTAGACTATAGGCATGTGCCACCACAGCCAGTTTATGTGGTAAATATAAAGGTTTTAAACTGAGTGTGGTAGTGCACATCTGTAATACTAGCACTCTGGGAAGATGAAACAGGAGGATCACAAAAATAAAATGGGTGGGATGTAGCTCAGCGTGAAGGCCCTGGGTTCAATTCCTAGTACCAGCAAAAAAGTAAAAACAGAGGCTGCAGGCATGGCACAGCAGTTAAAGCACTTGCCTAGCAAGTGCTAGGCCAAGTTTATTCCCCAGCACCACGTAAATAACGCCAGGCATGGTGGCGCCTACTAGTAATCCCAGCACGAGTGAGGCTGAGGCAGGATTGCCAGGAGTCCAAGGCTAGCCTGGACTACCTAGTGAGTTCAGACCAGCCTGGGCTACAGATGGAGACTATGTCTCAAAGAAAAAAAGAAGAAGAAAGGTTTTTAAGTATAGGATGTCAGGTAAGGCTTGTAGATAAAATTTCAAAGGTAGTTCAGTGACAAGGGCCTGGGTTCAATTCCCCGGCACCTCTTAAATGGGGCATGGTGGCATACGCCTTTAATCCCAGCTCTCAGGAGGCTGAGGCAGAAGGACTGCTGTGCGTTTGAGGCCAGCCTGGGCCCCACAGTGAGTTTCAGGACCAGCCTGGACTACACAGCAGACCCTATGTCAAACAAACAAAACCAAAAGTAACCCAGAGCACTCTGGGCAAAAATGAAGACAATGTAAAACAAAATCAGGCACTATACTTAAGTCAAAAGGGTGAAGAAACAAGAAACACAACTTCGCAGGTCATGCCCTATTTAGGTCAAGAGAGAAGTCCGGCCTCCGTCGGATGGAGGAAGCAGGCGCGCCTGTCAGTCAGACTTGGTGTGGAGTAAGGGAACAGAAGAAGCTGCTGCTCAACTTAGGAGACGGGAAATCTTCCCGGGCATCACACAAACAAGGGAAAGTGTTCCCCATCCCACTTCTCTTTCTTCATCTAATTATGAAAGTAACGATCTCAAAAGGCCAAATGAAAGCATCATATAAAAAATCGTAACTTTTTTTCATGATTCTCCTTCAGTTTTTGTAAAGTGTTAGACTACAAAATTTTTGACCAAATACAAAGGTGGTATTCATGACAACATTACAAATCAATGACAGGGGCTGGAGGAATGGCACAACAGTTAAGGAGCTTGCCTTGGAAACGCAAGGCCTTGAGTTCAATCCCCCAGCACCACATAAAGGCAGGCATAATGGTGCATGCCTGTAATCCCAGCACTCAGGAGGCTGAGACAGTAGAACTGCCATGCCTGGGCTACACAGTGAGACCCTGTCCCAAAAATAAGTAAATAAATAACAATCTATATATCATTCTATTTCTTTTTATATATCATTCATTCTAACAGAATGGACACCTCAAAAGCTTAAATGCTATTTAAATTCAACAACAAAAATGACTTCTGTAGCAAGGAGCTATCTGGACCCTACTGGAATCCAATTTAGAGCAAAAAAAGAAAAAAGGAAAACTAACACAGGGAAAACTGTTTTGGTGGAAAAATTATTTTTACTAGTATTTGCAATATGTAAGAGCAAATATTAGGCCTCCCAGCACCACATAAAAGCTGGGTGTGGTGGCACATGCCTGTAATCCCAGCACTCTAGAGGTTGAGGCAGGAGGATTGTGCTGGGTCCAAGGCCAGCCCGGGCTCCATAGGGAGTTCAGGACCAGCATGGGCTAAGAGCGAACCCTGTCTCATAAAAAAAAAAGAAAAAAAAAAAGAAAAAATAATTACTTTATTGCAAAGCAAAGCAATCACATAAAAGTTCTAGGTGACAGCAATACCCAACTAAAATAGCACTTGGTGAAACAGCACTCTCTTTTTAGGACATTCTTTGATTTTTTTCAGAGATAGTAAGATTCTTATCTCAAAATAAAAAATAAAAATGGGCTGGGGATATAGCTAAGTGTGAAAGCCCTGGATTTCCATCACAGTTTCTCAAAACAAAAATAATTTAACATCACGCAATTCAATACATTTGTTATCTCTAAAGTAAATGATCACATAAAAATCTATTTTGAGAAATACAAGAAAGTTAGGCATTTAAATGCATAGTGCTCTACTTGGTAATTATAGGCTGATACAGTTACAGGCTCTTCAGTATTTTTCCCCCCAAAAGGCTTCATAATAAACACTGAGGATAATGATTTAAATACAAATTTGTGGTGTTAACTTTGGCTAATTTTAGTTTAAATTGCACATCACCCAAACATTACCTAGTACTCTAACTGGAGGCAAAACAAGCTTTTAAAATAATGAACAAATCTCCTTAAGTCTATAATCTCAGACATACTTTTCAACTAGTTTTTCTCTGAAAAACTTTCAGCAACTCTCCACAGATAGGATCACATAAGATCCAAAGATACACAACAATATTCTAAGTCAGAACTGCTTTCCATTAGTTTTGGAATTGTATTCCTTTTCATTCTCAAGTTTAGTACTATTCCCAAATATCTGATCCAGTAAAGTCCATTATCACAATGTATCACCTCAGGGCTGGAGGAAGAGCACAGCAATTAGAGCACTTGCAAGCACAAGGCCTGGGTTCAATTCCCCAGCACCACATAAAGCAGGTGTGGTGGCACACACTTGAAATTCCAACAAGGGAGGCTGAGGCAGGATTGCTGAGTTCAATGAGATCAAAGCCAGCCTGGTTTAAAAAGTGAGTTCAGGACCAGCATTCACTCCAGAGCAAGATACTGTCTCAAAAAAAAAAAAAAAAAAAAAACCAACAACAACAGTATCACCTCAACGTAATGCAGTCCAGATATAATAGCAAGCACAGTTGAAAGCAGTTCAGTAAAATTTTACTGGCAACCTACTACATGCCAGGCCCTGGAAAAGGTATCTAAACGAAGAGTTTCACCCTCATGGACCTTACTTTACCTCTGCCATCTCTCAGAGACGAACACAAGACCAAGCCTTGAAGAGCTGCACTACAAAATCTGTATTTTACTTGGTGGCCAAAGGCTTATGAGGCCTTTAGAGGGAAAAAGCTGAAGCATCCATAACCACATCAACCTATTAACAAGCAGTAACATCCATGAATTTCTATGTCTAATATGATAGGCCACTCAGGAGAATAGTCAGTGTGTGTAGAATGGAGAAAACCCAAAGAGACGAACAGAAACGCAAAGCAAAAACGTTTGGCTTGGTCAAAGTAGGCCCATAATCACAGCACTTTGGGAGGCTGAGGTAGGAGGACCCCAAGTTAAAGCCTGGACAACTTAAAAAAAAAAAAAAGACAACTGCCTGCCCGCGTGGAAGACGGCAGCACAGGTCCCTGACCCCAGGTCCCTGGGAGGCTGAGGCAGGAGGACGGCAAGCCCAATTTCGGCCTGGGGAACTTAGCAAGGCTTTGTCTTTTAAAAAGAAAAAGAAGCTCCTATTTCTCACAGAACTCCCATTTAAACAACTGTTAAATATACCCTGACGGGAGGTTTTTCTCCAACTAGTTAAGTCTGGTTCACGACTCCACTTTGTATTTTCACATGTGTTCTTTTGCTTCCCCAGTGTATCAGAGTAAAAAGCACATAAACAGAAGAATCTTGAGATCTGTCATTGATAAAGATGCATACACGGTTTGGGAGCGTACCCCAGTAGTTAGAGTGCTTGTTTTGCAGGACGGTGCTGGATTCTACTTCCCAGTGCTACATTACAAAAAAAAAAAAAAAAAAAAAGTCAGGCATGGTGCCTCACAGATGTACTCCCAGCACTCAGGAGGCTGAGACAGGAGGTCTGCTACGAGCTCTGGGCCAGACTGGGCTAGCCAGACAGTGAGTTAGGACAAACCTGGAATACAGAATCAGACCTGTCTCAAAAAAAAGAAAGAAAGAAAGAAAGAAAGAAAAGAAGACGTATTACTACCAATGACTTTAATTTCTTTTGCCAACAGCTTTTACTTAAAACTTTAAAGAGATGGCATTTCTCATTCTTACAGCACTGGCACATCAGAACAACAAATTACCAACAAAATCTTTTTCCCCATAATTATTATTAGTGTTTCTGATACATAACTGTTACATTCAGCCTGGGGCACTGGTACATACACATATTACACCTTAATCGTTTCTGCCAAGAGCTTTCCTTTCCAAGCACATGAACTACAGATACATCCTTCAGTAGACACCCCTGCGCAGTCCCCTACCCCCACCCCGCAAGAAGTGAGTCACCCTGGAGATTCACTACCATCCTCAACGCTCTCGCTCTCTCGCACACAGTCCCTCGCGCTACGCAGGGCCGTGTGTAAACCGACGTGCCAAACACGATGGAGGAGAAAGTCAGGGTCACGTGATCCTCATCCTCAAGGAACGTAGTGCGGGGACTCTACACAGGAAAAGAGGCAAGAATGCACACAGAACTGTATGTATTAAAAATGACCTCCTACAAGCCAGGCTTGGTAGTCCAGACCTGTAACTCCAGCTGAGAGGCAGGAGGATCCCAAGTTCAAGCCCGCTCTGGTCAACTAAGCTACTTACTGAGACCCTGTCTCCAAGTCAAAACCACAGCTGGGCAGAAGCAAAGGCCCACAAGCCAAACACTCTGGGAGGCTGACGCAGGAGGACTGTGAGTGTAAGCCCAGTCTCAGCAAATGAAGCGACTGAGCAAGACCCTGCCTCAAAACCAAATCGGAAAAACAGGCTGGGCCTGTCAGAATGCCCTGGGCTCAGTCCCTTGTAACACACACACACTCTCTCTCTCTCTCTCTCTCTCTCTCTCTCTCTCTCTCTCTCTCTCTCTCTCTCTCACAAATAATAATGAAAGCCAGAAAATGGGCTGGAGATGTAGCTCTGGAAAGCTGAAGGAGGAAGACCACAAGTATGACGCCAGGGCAAGAAGAATGGCTCCGCCCAGCAAGCACTACCGTCAAGCACTAAGTACCAGACTTCGATTCCCAGCACCAAATAAGCTGGGAGTGGTGGCACACTCTATAATCCCAGGAGTAGGGAGGCTGAGGCAGGAGGATTACCATGAGTACGAGGCCAGCCTGGGCTCCATAGGGAGTTCAGGACCAGCCTGGACTCTGCAGCAAGACCTTGTCTCAAACAAAAAATAAAAAGCCAGGTGTGGTAGCAGCGGTAATCCCGGCACTCACGAGGTTGGGGCAAAAGGACTGCCTTAAATCCAAGACTAGCCTAGGCTACATAGTGAGCTCAGGAGCAGCCTGGGCTCAGAGGAAGACTGTGCCTCAAAAAAATAAAATAAAATCAGACAGGACAGTCAGAATAGCATGAACTTACAAGAGGAGGCTTTCCTCTCTTAAAACTTTTTGTATGAGCTGGGCTGGGTAGTACAGACCTGCAAACCCAGCACACTGCAAGGCTGGGGTGAGAAATTGCAAATTCAAGCCCAGCCTTGACCATTTAGCAACTCAGTGAGATCCTGCCTCAAAATAAAAATAACAAACCACTAACATGCTTACCAAATTATATGAATATCCTGACGGACTCTATTTTCACATACTTCTATAGTCATTGACTGACTCTACCTTAAGGGAAAAAAATCTTAGTGCCACAAGTCTCCACAGGGTGATTTAGGAAGCCCATATGTAAATAAATAAAATGAAGTGGTTAGAATGCCTGCCTAGCAAGCATAGGTCCTGGGTTTGGTTCCCCAGCACCAGATAAGCTGGGTGTGGTGGTACACCTGTGATGCCAGCACTTGGCACTTGGGAGGCTAAGACAGGAGGGCTGCCACGAGTGTGAGCCGGTCTGGGCTACATGATAAGTTCAGGATCACCTTGGACTACACAGCAATACCTCATATCAAAATAAAAATAAATGAATGAATAAATAACTCCAAGCCTTTTTTAAAAAATTAAATCAATTTTTTGATTCATTTGTACAAACCAAGGGAACAGTGAAAAAAAAAATAACCAATGTTAAACGAAATAAAGTATCACAGGTGAAATTCTCTGCCAACTGAGCCTGCTTCTTTCATAAAACAGAGAAGTATCAGAGCTAGAGGAATAACACAGAGGTCAGAGCACTTGTATAGGAAGTGGCAAACTAAAATGGGTGTGGTGATGCATTAATCCCAGCACTCAGCAGGATTGCTGTGAGTTCAAGCCTGGGCTACATGATGAGTTCAGGATCAGCATGGACTACAGAGACCCTGTCTCATAAAGATGGAGGTGGGGGGGCGGTCATCTAGACAGCTACCTCAGGGACCTGTGGTTTTTTTTTTTTTGTTTTGTTTTGTTTTGTTTTGTTTTGTTTTTGAGACAGGGCAGGGTCTCACTCTGTGGCCCAGGCTGGTCCTGAACTCACTATGTAGCCCATGTTGGCCTTGGACTCAGGGCAGTCCTCTTGTCTCTGCATCCAAAGTGATGGTATTATGGGTGTGCACCATCAGGCTTGTCTTATGTGGTGCTGGGATATTGAACTCAGGGCCCTGAATTCGCTGGGTAAGCACTTTAACCACTGAGCTATTCTCCGTCCCTGAGGGCTATGCACATCAAATGCCATGTGTACAGTTCTGTGAACTGTTACCTGGCCGACTGAGGAAGCATTATGAAGAACTAGGAAACTCCCTAGTTTTCTACTCCTCTCCCACTCCACAGCACCCTCAAGATGATGAAAAAGGGGTGGAGGACTATCACAGTGGTTAGAGAACTTGCCTAGCAAGCACGAGGCCCTGGGTTGGATTTTCCAGCATCATGTAAAGCTGGGCGAGGTGGTGCATGCCTCTAATCCCAGCTTTTAAGAGTTTGAGGCCAGCCTAGGCTACACAGTAAGCTCAGGACCAGCCTGGACTACAGAGTGAGTCTCTGCCTCACAAGAACAACAAAAAAGATGTGAAACATTCACCATCTCAAAATACGCTACAGGTGAGGGGCTAAACAACCCATTTCAGGAAGCTTCCTGCTGAACCAGACGAAGCTGACATGGAGGAAGTATCTCAGTAGAGTAACTCTTGTAGGCTATCCAACCTCACAAAGTTATCATCACTTACAAATTAGAGGACGTCAGTGGCCATCTACCTTAGCAAAATGTTCTCATTTCCTGACAACTGTGTCTTCCA
This sequence comes from Ctenodactylus gundi, assembly GCA_004027205.1. Classification (NCBI taxonomy): domain Eukaryota; kingdom Metazoa; phylum Chordata; class Mammalia; order Rodentia; family Ctenodactylidae; genus Ctenodactylus; species Ctenodactylus gundi. The sequence continues at coordinate 32,831 of PVKB01002728.1, read as the reverse complement.
CTCTTCAGCCGCCTCTCTGCAGTACAGCAAAAGCAGCCAGGCAGCTATGATGGGTACTCTCAGCTGGGCTGAAGCAGCATCAGCTCTGGCTGAGTTATCGCAAAGCATGATTGTATCACTTTTATGTTTTTAATCTGACCCCAAGAATGCTCCAATCGTAATCCTAGTGTCACATCTCTGAGATACACTGCTCACTGCTGCTCAAAACTATCCCAGTAGTTTGTCTTAGGCACATGTGAGCGAAGAGTGGGAGCACAGGCCTGTAGTCCCAGTAGTCTGAGGCTGAAGCAGGAGGATCACGAGTTCAAATCCAGCCTGTGCAATTTAGAAACTTGGTGAGACCCTGTATAACTAATAGGGTGAGGATGTTAACTCAGTGGGAAGGCCCTCAATCCATAACACGACAAAAAAAAAAAGGCTTTTTTAATTAAGAAAAAAAAAAACACGTGGGGCTGGAGGAATGGCACGGTGGTTAGAGTGCTTGCCCTGCAAGCACGAGGAGCTGAGTTTGATTCCCCAGCACCATATAAAGCTGGGCGTGGTAGCACACACCTGTTATCCCAGCACTTGGCAGGTGAGTTCAGGCAGACTGAGTTCAGGCAGATCTGAGGTAGGCAGATTGTTTTGAGTTCAGGACCAGCCTGGGCTACAAAATGAGAAGCTGTCTCAAAAATAATAATAATAACAATAATAATAATAATAATTAATAAAATAATAAAAATTTAATTCTTTTATTTATTTTCTTGAGACAAAATCTCACTCTGTAGTATAGGCTGGTCCTAAACTCACAAGGTAGCCCAGCCTGACCTAGAACTCACTACAATCCTCCTGCCTCAGACCTGTGAATGCTGGGATTACAGGTGTGCAGGGGAAATGAACGCAGCGCTTCTCGTGTGTCAGGCAAGCGCCCCTGCCCCTTTAATTCTTCCTTTAGAGTTCACTTCTTTCCCTTCTCTGTCTTGAGATTGTTAACAAATTCCTGAAGTTCCCTTCTGAATCATCATCTTCAAGCATTAATCCTAGGTGAAGACACAATGACTTCTTGACTTACTATAATCCCGATGGTACAAATCACCCATTCAGTTAAAACTTGCCACTGAAAACCATCCTTTATTTTCAGATATTACCCATTTCCTTAGTGTTTCTTTACAGTAACTTTAATTATGGCGAGTCTGTTTGTCAAGTGCTTTGTAAGGTATTCATGTGACCCTTAGGAGCTGTGGAGAGGGTAATTCCTCTACAGATAAGGAAAAAGACAGAACTCACTACCTTGTCTAGCTAGGAAGCAAGTTAGGGGATGAACTGGTGGACCAGGTCGTCCATCTCCAAACCCAATGCCTATGCTTCTTAGGTAAAACCTACAGTTCTGTCCCTAACCACACTTGCTTCAAAGACTAAGCCATCTTCAATCAATCTCCCTAGATGACACAGAGATTTCCCAGCCCCTCTCCTACAATCAATCACCCGTTGTACACTTCCTACATCATTCCCACTGTGCACAGACACTACCCCGCATCCTTCAACCCCTCCTGCAAGTACTCCACCTCTGCACGAGAGAGGCGTCGCGTTCTTCCCAAAACGCAACACTCCCTTACCCAATTTGGTTCGGTCATGCCATAAACAAGCGCTCTTTGGTCCTTCCCCAGTAACTTTAAAAGTCCCGCAGCTTGCAGGCCCTCCTCCACCTAGGTAACTGGCCCAGGACATGACACACCTGAAACTCAACAACAAAAGTAGCAGCCCTTCACAAAGATTCTGCCCTGGACCAAATGCCACCAACGACCTCCTTTCCAGAAAGTGATGATCCGAACAGGGACCCCTCCGGCAGCGCCTCCCTCCTTCACGGGGCTCAAGGCTGCTTCCTTCCTCCACCGCTGTCCCCTGTTCCTCTTACCAACTGTCCCTTTCCGCGCCATCTCGCCCGACTTGGAAGTTCTGCCCCTGGTCACCTGTTTTCAGCTCGGCGAGGTCCCTCCCGGCCCCGTGGCCCACCTTTGCCCCGGCCTGCATCTCTCCACCCCTCGGTTCCTCCGGCTCAGGAGCCACCACCAGCCAGTTCCGGGGTGCCCGTCGGACTGCACTTCCCATCCGTAGGGTCCGCCCGGGGCGGAGGGGGGGGTGGTCAGGCTCCCCTTCTCCATCACCCGCTCCGCCCCGAGCCGGGTGACATCCGCCGCGGCCGCCTCTTCCATCCCCCTCCCTCGGAGGCCGGGTCCCCCGGCCGCTCGCCTCCGCCGGCGGGAACGAGGGGGCGTGCACCCCCATCCCGCGGCGCCCCGACGCGCACCTGTTCCTCCGCACCTCCCCCACCCCGGCCTCCCGGAGCCCCGCGCTCACCACGAGTAGGTCTGCTCCGCCATGGCGCTGGCTCCCGCGGGCTCGGCGGCGGGCTGGGGCCGGCGGCGGAAGGCGCGGCCGGGGCCCGGCTCTGGCTCGCTCGCTCGCTCCCTCGCTGAGCGGCTGGCGCCGCGGGCGGGAGGCCGGGGACAGGCCGGGCTCCGAGGCGGCCCCGCTCCCTGGGCCCCGGGGCGGGGCAGCTCCGATCTCGGCCTCCCTCACCCGCGGCGGCGGCGGCGGCTCCGCTGCGGCTCTAAACCCAACATGGCGGCGGCGGCGGCGCGGAGAACAAGGGGGCCCCGGGGCGGGCGAACAGCACGACGGGCCGCGCTCACTGCGCGCCGGCCCGCGGGAGCCCCGCGCTCGGGCGGCGGCGGCGGCGGCCGTGGGACATGGCCGGCGGACGGAGGCGGCTGCGGCGGCGGAGGGGGGCGCTAGGCGTGAGGCGAGGCCGCTCGGATCACACCCGCCGCCGGGAGGAGGGAGGGGGCGGGGGCGAGCAGGGCCCCGCGCGGGTCACGTGCCCAAAACATGCTCACGTGACGCGTGCGCCGGCCCATGCGCGGAGACTTCGGCTCCGTGGTCCGCGGCGGCGGTTGCGAGCAAGCCCCGCCCTATGCGGGGCGGTCTCCTCTTCGCCCCGCCCCCTCCCGAGGCTGCGGCCCCAGCCAATCAGGAACCCCGGCGCGCGTCTGTTGGCTGCCACTCAGCTGTCAACCTTCGATCAACACTCCTCCGGCCGCGGGTCTCCGGCTGTCAGTCACCCTGTCAGTGCGCCAGCGAGCGCTGCATTCCTCCGTTCCTCCGTCCGCTGGGGCCTCATTCGTTTAGCAAATATTCCATGCAGCTGAACTTTATGGCCCCCAGGCTCGGTGCCAAGTCAAATACCCCACGCTCGTCTTCCTGTAATATCTGCTGGTACCAGCCCGTGGAACAGAATGACTAGGGATGGGGACTGCTTTAGACAGGACGGCAAGGAGGGCCTCCCTGAGGAGGAGACATTTGACCTCGCATTTGAAGGATGAGAAGGAGCTGGCCGTGCAGAGATCCAGAGGAAGAGGATTCCTGACAGAAGGGACAACAGAAGGGGCTGGGCGTTAGAGCACTTGCCTAGCAAGCAAGCTCAAGGCCTAGGTTCGAGTCCCCAGCACCGCATAATTATGCCGGGTGTGATGGTGCGTGCCTGTGATCCCAGGACTCGGAAGGCTGAGGCAGGAGGACTGCCGTGTGTTCAAGAGCCACATGGTGAGTTCAGGACCAGCCTGGGCTACAGAGTGAGACCCTGCCTCAAAATTGAAAAAAAAAAATACACATGAGGACCTTTTTTTTCCCCCTTGTGATACTGGGATAGAGCCCAAGGCCTTCACACTAAGCTACACCCCTAGCCCATTTTTATTTTTGATTTTGAAACACAGTTTCCCTAAGTCGCTGAGTTGCCCAGGCTGGGCTTGAACTTGTGATCTTCCTGAGAGACTCTGCTTGAATGGCCTTGCAGAGCCTCCCTACCAACTTCTGTGCTCACAAATGAAATGATCAGATTAGAGATGCCCAGGCATCAGACACACTGTCCCTCCTAGGTGGCCCCTCCCTTCACAGAGAACAAAGCTTACACACCTGAAGCCATCAAACCCACTTCCTAAACAACTTGCCCAACTTGGGCCAGGATCTAGCCCTCCTGTAGTTTCCCAGGGCCTGCCCAGGCTTATGAGGAGCACCAAACCCTAAAACTACCTTCAGATGAGTTAATTGGCCATTGCCCATACGACTGTCACTTTTCTGAACCCAAAAGCAACCCTGCAGTAAGAAAGCCGTGCTGGGTATGGTGACACATACTTGTAATCCCAATCCTCAGGAGGCTGAGGCAGGAGGATCACTGTGAGTTAGAGACCAGCCTGGGTTCCATAGTGAGTTCAGGACCAGTCTGGGCTACAGAGCGAGACCCTGTCTCAAAAAAAAAAAAAAAAAAAAAAAGATGCACAATTGTATGGAAGCAAGTTCCCTTCTTCCTCCCACCACTGGCAGGTGCCAAGACCAGTCAGGTGCACTGTTTCCTCTGAAGCACCACCAGAGAGCCCTGGGAAAGGCCAAGAGTGTTAGATCAGGATCCTAGGAAGCGTGTAAAGCAAATCCCTACCAAACACCCAACCAGCAGCAACCCTTCCCACGCTCACAGAGAGTAGCAGCTCACAAAGATCTGCATAGCCAAAACCCACTGGATATCACCAAGAGACACAGAGGCCAAGGGCCTGAATTCTTGACATTTGTGGTGAGCTTACAATTTTACCAGTTGCAAATTTGGGGAGGGCTAGTCCTTTTTTAATTTTAATTTCAAGATGGTGTCTCACTAAGTTGTGAAGTTGTCCAGGCTGGGCTGGAAATTGGAATCCTCCTGTCTCAGCCTCTCAGCATGCTGGGATTACAGGCCCCTCCTGCCAGCCCTGGCTTAGATCCCGTGGGAACAGCCAGAAGATTCTGACAGGGGCAGCTCTGGGAGATGCAGAAGTTCTTTCTCTGGGGAGCTAAAAAGAAAACAGACCAGATATGTCACTCAAAAAACAAATGGCACGCAGAGTCCCTGGGTCATCTGCTTGGGCTTCGGTGTTCCATGAGTCACGGGAGGCAGAAGTTGGTATTGGGTGTTCAGAACATGAGCATCTGAGAAAACAGTAAAGTAAAATAAATAAATAAAATAAAAACCCCAAAGCCTCAGCAGATGTGAAGGCACTTGTTAGTTTATAGTGAGAACAAGGAGAACAAAAAAAAAAAAAAAAAAAAAAAAAAAAGAGGGAGAAAGAGGTTTGGGTGAAAGTGTGAGACAGAAAGGAAGGAAAGCTAGCCCTGGTTGTGCAAGCCTATAATCTCAGCACTTCGGGAGGCAGGAGGATTATGAGCGCGAAGCCAGCCTAGGTAAGTTAGCAAGCCAGGTCCTGTCTGAAAATAAAAATTAAAAATTAAAAAGAAAAGGTTGGAGAAGTAGCTCTGTGTGAAGGCCTTGGGCTCAGTCCTTAGTACAAGAAGAAAGAAAGAAAGAAAGTAAGAATTTTCTACTCTTGATGTAACCTGAGGCTTCCAAAGCATCTCTCAGGAAGACACACAGGCACAACTGGCAGGGGTGGGAGGGTGTCCTGGCCACAGAAACCCTGCGCACATGCTCACAGGACACACGAGGGCTCACAAATTTGTGGCTTCAGCACCTCAGACTAAAGGTACCAGAATATAGCAGGCACCTCCAGGTCCTGGTCAATATCTCTGTCTCCCAGGAAAGCCAAACTGGAATAAAACTGTAACCCAAGGGTTGCTGGAGGCTGCCCAGCCCATGGCACTTCAAGAGTCACTTATAGTCCCTGTGCCACCAGCACTCAGCTCCATGCTGAAACAGCCCCAGGTGTATCAGCAGCACACCTGGGCCACAGCCGAGGAGTCAGGTGTGTTTGGCAGGAGGTGAGGTGCTGGATCCCTCAGGAGGAACGCCTGGCTCTCCCCCGACCCAGGTGAGAGGGCCGCAGCTTGTGCAATGTTTGTTAAAAGAGACCATGGAAGTGCCTCTAATTATCACGACCTTAATTATAGGATGATTTCTTTCACTAAGTGTGTTCAAAAGAGACTTGGTGAGTCTCCCTGGGATGCATCAGATCTTGCCTGAGGCAGAGACGCCCAGGAGCAGGCATCCCAGGTGTGGCTGGGCTGCTTCGAGGGTCAGGGGCTCAGGCCTGACGTGGGTCCCACCTGTCCGTCCAACCCATGCCTCACCTTTATCCTCACTGCCTCCGTGGCACACATGTGGGCACAATCTTCACACTCTCCAGCTTCTTGCTGGGCTACATTCTTTTTTGACATCCAGTTCTTGGGCCACCACCAAGAGGAACACTACACCCTAAAACTGTCTTCAGATGAATCAGCTGGCCATTGCCCATATGACTGTCACTTGTCTGATCCCAAAGGGAACCCTGCAATAAGAAAGCCACGCTGGGAATGGTGGCTCATGTTTGTAATCCCAATCCTCAGGAGGCTGAGGCAGGAGGATCACTGTGAGTTAGAGACCAGCCTGGGCTCCATAGTGAGTTCAGGACTAGCCTGGACTACAGAGCGAGACCCTGGAGGAGTAGCTCAGTAGGCTTTCCCATTGCCTCTCAGCTTTGAAACTTGTTTGTCTTTATTTTTTTGGAGGGGTGTGTGTGGGAAGAGCCCTGCTCTGTAGTCCAGGCTGGTCCCAAACTCACTATATAACCCAGGCTGGCTCCACAGCAATTCTTCTGTACCACCACACCTGGCTAATCTTGCTGCTGGAGGATCAACCCAGGGCCTCGCACCTGCTGGGCGAGTGCTCTATCTCCTGAGCTTGGTTTGACCATCATCTCCTCCGAACAGAGGGTATGGTTCCGTGGTTAAGACATGAGGATAGCAAGTTCGAGTCCAGCCTGGGCAATCGAGCAACTTAGTGAAACCCTGTTTCAAAACAAAAAATGCAAGTGGCTGGAGGCACAGGCCTGTAATTCCAGCACTCTGGGAGGCTGAGGTAGGAGAGTCCGTGAATTTGAGCCCAACCTAGGCAACCTAACGACTTAGTGAGACTGTGTCTGAAAATATAAAAGTGATCTGGGGTTGTAGCTTAGAGTGAAAACCCTGACTGGACCCCCCCCCCCAGTAACAAAAGTAAGTAAATAAATACAATAAATAATAATAAAAGCAATTTCTAACCCAGGCCCAGTGACACAACCCTGTAATCCCAAAACTCTGGGAGGCTGAGACAGGAGGATTCCAAGTTTGAACCTAGCCTGGCCAATTTAGCAATTTAGTAAGTACCTTGTCTCAAGATCAAAATTGGGGTTGCGGCATAGCTCGGTGGTTAAAGCATTTGTCTAGCATGCATAAGGCTGTGGGTTTTATTTTTATAAATTTTTTCCTTTATTTTTCCTTTTTTTTTTTTTTTGAAACAGGGTCTCACTCTGTAACTGCTGTAGCTCAAGCTCACCTTAGACTTAGGACAATCCACCTGCCTCAGCCTCCTGAATGCTAGGATTACAGGCACGTGCCACAAAGCCCAGTTTTATGTGGTGTTGGGGAATCAACCTAGGACCTTGCATTTGCAAGGCAAGTGCTTTAACCCCTATGCCATTCCTCTAGCTCAAGGCTGTGGGTTTACCAGCACCACAGTAAGATTATCTGGGCATAGTGGTGGATGCCTGTAATCTCAGCACTCAGGAGGCTGAGGCAGGAGGACTGCTGTGTGTTCAAGGCCAGCCTAGGCTACATAGTAAATTCAGGACCAGCCTGGACTAGAGAACAAGACCTTACCTGAAAAATAAATAAATAAATGAAGTAGCAAAAACAGGCTTAAGGCATAGTTCAGTGATTAAAGCACTACCTAGCATACACAAGGTCCTGGGTTCAATCCCCAGTACCACCTAAAAATCAGCCAGATGTGGTGGCATAGGCCTGCAATCCCAGCACTCAGGGAGGCTGAGACAAGAGGATTACTGTGAGTCCGAGGCCCGTCTTGAGGCCAATCTGGCCTCCATAGTGAGTTCAGGACCAGCCTGGACTCCAGAGAAAGTCTTTGCCTCGAAAAAAAGAAAATGTTGAATCCTGTCTGGGCAACTTAGCAAATTAGAGAGAGCTGTTCTCAAAATCAAAAATCAAAATGGGCGGGGGGTGTAGCTCAGCGCGAAGGCCCTGGGCTCACCCCCATATCGCAAAAAAGGAAAGAGAAAATGAAACTTGTCCTTGTCTAGCAAATTTCTCTTCCACAGCCCCCTCCTGAGAAGCCTTCGGTGCAAGTGGCACACCATAATGGGACTAGTCCCAACACATCCCTTGGGGGTTCTCTGTGGTCCTCCATCACACATAAGGCCTGGAGCCTTCGGTGACCTCTGAGGCACGCAGCAGCCTGGCCACGCTCCTGGCAGGGAAGGAGCAGGACCTCCAGCTTATCGGGAGCCTCTGTGCCCAGGTTCTGCTATCCAGGCCCCTTGTCCCTTGTCAAGGCAGCCCCAATGCCTACCGGAATAGATACTTGCTAAATTATTTTTTAGTTATTTTTTTTTTACTTACATGTCACATCTAGATCACTTTTACTTCCCTTAAATATTTATAACTACCATTTATTGAGTGCTAATTACACGCCAGGCACTCTGGGCAGCGCCTCAGAACTCAGGTGGTTGCCACCTCCTTCTCGCAAGAGGAAAACTGCGACCTGGAGACACTAAAGAGAGGGTCAAAGGGCAGACAGGTAGCAAAGGGAACTCGGGTTCGGGTTTGGGGTCCAAGTGTGCGGCACTCCAGGAACTTGGGCAAGTCTGGGTTGGTGGTGGGAGTGCCACGCCAGAAACGGAGCTGGCACTGAAGGAGGCGCTTCTGGGGAGAGCAAAGGCCAGGGAGTGTCTGATGGGACAGCTGCCAGGTGGCCACCTCCTGGAGCAGTGTCTCAGACGGGACTACCCAGCCTCCCGCCACTCCCTGGAGAAATGCTGACCTCAGGCCCTGGAGAACCACACCCCTTTCTCACAGGAAGAGGCTGAAATGAAACTCACAGGGGCCTGAGCCACCCCGCAGGGTGGGTACTGGGGAGTGGCTGGAGTCTGCCCCCAGGATCACAAGCCCTGGTTTCTCTGAGTGTCTCTGCCCAGATCCTGCCCCGGTGACTTTGGGCTGGGGCAGTGTTGTCAGGGAGACAGAAAATTCCCTGGCATTGCTTGCTGTGAGTCATGGCGACAACCCCAGCCCTGGAGCCTGGGCGTCCCTGGGCAGGTAGGAGCACATCCCCGCAACCCCGGCCCACCCTGCTTCAGGGGTCACCCATTCGCTCTCCCTGTGTCATTCCTTTTTTTTTTTTTTTTTCTGTACCAGGCATGGAACCCACCAGAGCTTGATACCCCACCACCTTGATTTTGAGGCAGTGTCTCTCTGCAGTTCAGACTAATCATGCGTTCACTCTGTAGCCTCAGCTGGCCTCAAATTCATGGCAGTCCTTCCGTCTCAGCTTCCCACGTGCTGGCATTACAGGTGTGCACCACCACCCCCAGCTAGTGTATGGTGCTGGGAGATGGAACCTGGCTTCCTCAGCCCCTGTGCCATTTATTTTATTTTATTGCCTGTTTTTATTTTGAGGTCTTGCCAAGTTGCTAAACTGCCCTGGCTGGGCTTGAACTTCCAATCTTCCTGCCTCAGCCTCCCAGAGAGCTAGGATCATAGGCATGCACCATCATGTCTGGTTTATGGGGTGTTAGAGAATCTTACTTAGCACTGGCTAGGCAAGTGCTTTAACCACTGAGCTATTCCTCCAGTCTCCAGGGCCTGGACCACTGGCCCACTCAACCTCATTCCTAAAGTGAGACCTCCCCCCAGGGGGTGTTTATGGGAAGCCTAGTCATTCCCCTTCCCTCCTGGCTAAGCGGTTCAGTGGCCCTGACTTAGATGACAGGAGCCACCAACAAGGCCTGGGGGTGGTGGTCAAGGAAACAGATGTGACCCCTTTGCCTTAGCTCATCATCCCATGGTGACTCAAATAACTGATCTAGGCTCCTGGGCCACTCAGCCCCGCCCACCGGAATCTTGAATCCGCTCTGTTTACCCTGAACTGAGACCGGTGCCTGGGTCATGCTCTGCATCTGACGGGTCCTATGGGCTGCGCACAGGCCCCGCTCTAGGTCCACCCTTCGTAGGCCAAAATTCTGCCTCCACCTATTTCCTTCTGTCCTCCAGGATTGCCTCCCCAGATGTGGTACTGGAGATGGAACTCAGGGCCTTCATGCAGAGCTACATCCTCAACTGGTTTTTGAGGGGTTTTTTTGTTTGTTTGTTTGTTTGTTTTTTTGAGACAGGGTCTCGCTCTGCAGTCCAGGCTGGTCCTGAACTCACTATGGAGCCCAGGCTGGCCTTAGATTTATGGCAATCCTCCTGCCTTGCCACCTGAGTGCTGGGCTGGGGTCAGAGGCATGTGTCACCACGCCCTGCGGTGCTGGGGAATCGAACTCAGGTACTTAGTGCTTGACTAACCACTGAGCCATTCCTCCCGCCTTTGAGTTTTGATTTTGAGACAGGGTCTTGACAATCTGCCTAGGCTCAGATCTCAGCTGTAACCTGGGACCCTCCTGCATCACGCCCACCCCACGGGGCTGGGATTAGCGGCCTGCATCACCCAGCCTGACCTTTTTCTCCATACACGGTCTTGCCCTGCAGTCCAGGCTGACCCTGAGCTCCCTATATAGCCTGGGCTGGCCTTGAATATACAGCAATCCTCCTGCTTCAGCCTCCCCAAAACTGGGATTACAGGCAAGGGAGACCACGTCTAGTCTACATGGTGTTGGGGAATGGAACCCAGGGCCTTGTGCTTGTCAGGCAGGTGCTTCTACTGAGCCATGCCCCTAAGCCACTACTGAGGATTGAACTCCATGGCCCCGCACTAAGCTACACACCCAGCCCTGTCCTTACGTACGTCCATACGTACGTGTGTGTGTGTGTGTGTGTGTGTGTGTGTGTGTGTGTGTGTGTTGCTGGGTATTGACCCAGCCTGGCCTCCAACTTGAAATACTCTTGCTTCACCCTCTTACAGTACTGAGATTATAGGACTGTGCCACTGGGCCTGCCTTGTTTTTTATTTATTTATTTAAGAGCTCCTGACATTTTTCCGTATTTTTGTTTTTGTTTTTGTTTTTGTTTTTTATAACAGTGTCTTGCTCTGTAGGCCAGGCTGGTTCAAGCTGGCCTTGTGCTCACAGCATTCCCCTTGCCTCAGCCTTCCCAGGATTACAGGAGCGTGCCACCACAACCTGCTTAGGTGGCGATGGGACATCAAATCTCACAACACCACCCCTCCCCACCCCCAAGTTTTGATTTTTAGTAAAGGTCTCATGAAATTGCTAAACTGTCCAGACTGGGCTTGGACTGGGCGAACTCCCTGCCTCGGCATCCTAGAGTGCTGGGATTATAGTACCACAGGTCTGGGCTGGATTCAAATTCCAGATCCTCCTACCTCAAACTCCCAGAGTCCTGAGATCACAGGCATTGCCACCTAGCCCAGATCCAAGAGGATTTGCTCTGGCCTGGCTGGCCACACTCCTTCAGTGTTTTCTGTTGAGCTGAGTCAGAGAGGGGGGGCTCAAAACTGAGGCCGCAGCCAGCCCCTCCTGGCCTTCAGCCCACAACCTTCTTCACAAAAAGTATAGGCTGGCCTTAGGCTAGTGACTTCAAATACAGTCTCAAATTGTCCTTGCTGTTTTGGTTTATTTATTTATTTTTTTTTTTTGAGATAGGGTCTCTCTATATAGTCCAGGCTGATCCTCAATTTACAATGTAGCCGAGGCTGGGCTACAACTCCCAGCAATCTTCCTGCCTCAGCCTCCTGAGTGCTAGGATTATAGGCATGCGCCATCACAGTTGGCTTGAGGGGTATTGGAGAACGGAACTTTGGTACTTAGCCCTTGCTAGGCAAGTGCTTTAACCGCTGAGCCATTCCTCCAGCCTCTCAAATTGTTTCTTAAATCTCTGTTTTCTGTAGTCTTCCAGGCCTAGCCCTTACTCAGCCGTCTCTCCCAGGTATCTCCCTCTTGATTCTCAGAGGTCCCTCACCTTCCTGCATCATCCAGCTCTGTCTCCTCTTGCAGAGCCTGCTGGGCTGGTTTGGACCTGTCTGAATCCCAGTTTCAGGTATCCATTCCTTTCCCAAGAAGCCCTGGGGTTCCATGCAAATCACATCAAATTGGGGATGTGGCTGGGCATGTTCCCTGAGGTGCCTCCTGTCCTGAGACAGGTTCTCACGCTAGAGTCCGGGCTAATCCTGAACTCACTGTAGAACTGAGGCTGGCCTCAATCTCACAATCCTACTTTAGCCTCTGGGATTACAGGTGTGTGACACCACACCCAGCTAATTTTTATGTGGTGCTGGGGAATTGAACCCAGGGCCTTGCACATGCTAGGCAAGAGCTCTAACTCCTGAGCCACTCCGCCAGCCCCCTTGGGCTCCTCTCAAGGGCAGTATGGTCTGATTGCTCAGCTTTGGCCAAGTCACAAATAAAAACCTAGGAATGTTGCAGTTAGAAAACTGGGAGGGTCCCTAGGGAACAGCACAGCTGTTAAAGTACTTGCCTAGCAAGCACAAAGCTCTGGATTCGATTCCCCAGCACCATATAAATGGGGTGTAGTGGTGTACATCTATAATCTCAGCACTCGAGAGGCTGAGGCAGGAGGATTTCTGTGAGCCTGAGGCCATCTTGGGCTACACAGTGAGTCCAGGACCGGCCTGGATTATAGAGCAAGACTGACTCAAAAAAAAAAAAAAAAAAAAAAGAAAGAAAGAAAAAAAAAAAACGTTCGGGCTGGAGGAACAGCTCAGCCGTTAATGCACTTGCTAGCATGCACTAAATATCTGAGTTCAATGCCCCAGCACCACATAAACTACATAACTGGGCACAGTGGCACACACCTATAATCCCAGCACTCAGGAGGCTGAGGCAGGTGGATTGTCCTGAGGCCAAGACCCTCCGGGAAGCTGAGGGGAATAATCTTTTATATTGCAACTTTATTTATTTACTTATTTTTGTTTGTTTTCAAACAGGCTCTCCCTCTGTGGTCCAGGCTGGTCTTGAACTCACTTTATTGCCCAAGCTGGTTTTGAACTCATAGCAATCTTCCTGCGTCAGCCTCCCAGACTGCTGAGATTACAGTTGTGTACCACCACACTCAGGTAGGTTTTTGTTTTGTTTTGTTCTTTTTCCATTCGGTGCTGCAGAATCGAACACAGGGCCCTGAGCTTGCAAGGCAAGCATTTTAACTGCTGTGCCATTTGTGCCGTTCGTCCAGTCCCTGGTTTTGATTTTTTGAGACCCAGTCTTGCTAAGTCACTAAGTTGCCCATGCTGGGCTTGAACTTGAGATCCTCCTGCCTCTGCCTCCCAGAGGGCTAGGCTTACAGACCTGTACTGCAATGTCCAGCCCTCGTTGGTAAGTTCTATTTTTAAAGGACAGGGTCTTACTCTATAGTTCAGACTATGGAGCCTAAGCTGACTTTGAACTAATGGCAATCCTCCTGCCTCAGCCTCCTGAGTGCTGGGATTACAGGGCTGCACCACCACGCCTGGCTTTATGTGGTGCTGGGGAATCAAACCCAAGGCCTTGAGCTTGCTAGGCAAGCTTTTAACCACTGAGCTATTCCTCCAGCCCTTTGGTAACTTCTTAAATGAAGAATGCCATGTACTGGCTCAGCATGGTATCTTGTACAACATACACCAAGTGGAATATTACCCAGCCTTGAAAAAGTAAAGGCATTTTGTCACTGGCAGTAATGCTACAGGGAAGTGGAGACCATGACATCAGATGAAATAAGTCACGCCATAAAACAAATGCCACACGTTCTGACTCGTCCACGGAAACTAAGAAAGCTGATGTAAGAGAAGAGAGACTGTGTTAACAGGTTGCCAGAGCCTCACGAGCCGGTGAGGGGGGGAGGGGCTGGAACGAGGCCGGTGGGCCCAGACACACAAGCGGGGCGGGGAGGAGCTTCTAACATTCTGCTGTGCCGTGGGATGATTGACAGCAAGCGACTGAAGACCCCAAAAATTGCGAGTAGAGGGAATAATAAGCACCTGAGATAGCATGGCTGCCCCATGGCTGCGCTACTCTCATGGTGGTTTTTTGAGGCTGAAAATCTCCCAGGATCTTCCCAGCGAGATACATCCCAGTCTCTCTTTCTTTCTTTTAAAATTGAGCCGGGGACCTTCACACCGAGCTACATCTCCAGCCCAATTTTTAAATGTTTGGTTTTGAAACAGGGTCTTGCTAAGTTGCCCAGGCTGGGCTCGAACTTGGGATCCTCCTGCCTCAGCCTCCTCCCAAAGTGCTGAGATTACTGGTCTATGCTAGTAGGCTGGCTTCGTTTACTTTTCTCTGATCTTACTTTTTTTTTTTTTGAAACAGGATTTTACTTGGTAGCTCAGCCTGATCCTGAACTCCCTCTGGAGCCCAGGCTGACCCTGGACTCATGGCAAACCTGCCTCAGCTTCCCAAGTGCTGGGATTACAGGTGTGAGCCATTATGCCCGGTTTTATGTGGTGCTAGGGAGTCAAACTCAGGGCCTTGTGCTTGGAAGGTAAGCACTTTAACAGCTGTGCCATTCCTCCAGCCCCTGGTCCTTACATATTGTATGTAGGTATTGAAATGTCAGTGGGGCAAGGGGCACATTCCCATAGTCCTAGCACTCAGGGAGGCTGAGGTAGGAGAATCGAAAATTCAAGGCTGGTCTAGGCAATTTAGCAACTTGACAAGACCCTGACCTAAAGTAAAAAAAAAAAAAAAAAACAGGGCTGGAGGAATTGCTCAGCGGTTAAAGCATTGCCTAGGGAGCGCTAAGATCAGTGCTGAGTACCTGAGTCCCCAACACCAAATAAGCTGGGTGTGGTGGTGCACGCCTGTCATCCCAGCACTCTGGGAGGCTGAGGCAGGTTTGCCCTGAGTCCAAGGCCAGCGTGAGCTCCGAGGTGAGACCTGGGAGGCTGAGGCGGATGATGGCCCATTTGAGCCCAGTCTGAGCCATTCAGGCAGACTGTCTCAAAATGAGAAACAGAAAAGGCTGGAGAGAACGTAACTCAGTGCGCAACAGGCCGGGTGAATCCTGGAGATGAGCTGGGGACAGGTGGCAGGCGAAGTCACAGAGGAGGGAACTCCTCCTAAGGCAGAGTGTGTCCAGGCGGGTCAGGGTGACCGGGCACTCTGGAGCCATGTGGAGATAGGTGCGTGGGGACTCGTGCTCGTCCGCTCCCCAGGCTGTCATGACGCACTCAAGCTGCAGCTGTGTACACAGAAATGCTGAGCCGGCAGCTTGGCGCCTCAGAGCCTCCCCACCCAGTCCAACCCGAGGCTCAGAGAGGTCGAGCTGTCCCCCAAGGACGCACAGCCAATCTGGCAGCCCTGAGGAGGGGCGTGAAATCTGAGTCTCTCTGAATCCCAGCACTGCAGGGCGTCTCGGTTCCAGGAGTGGCTCAGGCTATGACTCGGCCTCTACTGTGGTAAGGGCTTTTCTGCCCAGGACCCGCTAAGGGGACTGGGGACACACACAGGACTACCCCCACCTTCTGTGCTGGTGTAACCCGCTTCCGACATGTGGCTTGCCATCAGGTGTCCTGTTCCACGGACTCTTTTATCCCCCCTTCTTTCTCCTTTTGTTTGAGATATCATTCACAAGCCTGTCTGGCGGCACAGGCCAGTCATCCGGGCACTCTGGGAGGCGGAGGCAGAAGGATCATAAATTCAAGCCTAGCCTGGGCAACTTAGCTACTTTGTGAGACCCTGTCACAAACACACACACACACACACACACACACACACACACACACGCACGCACACACAGAGCTAGGGATGGAGTTCAGTGCAAAGGCCTTGGGTTCACATTCTAATGCTACAAAACAAAACAAACAACCCGCCATGACCCAGACATTTCTCTGCTGGGAATTTACCCTAAAGAAACCACAAAGCAGTACATATAAATCTTTATAAAGATATTCACTGGAGAGTCCCTCCCGACCTTGGCAGAAAATGTGGGACCATCCTTCAGCCCTTAGGAAGGCAATGACCAGTGTCCTGGGGCGCACTCACAGACAGCCCTTGTGAAATTTTTTTCTTTCTTTTTCAGGGCTGGGGATGAAACCCAGAGTCTTGCACCTGCTAGTCAAGGACTTTGTCAAGGTTTCTCCGATACGAGAAACCCAGAATACAGTCATTTCATAGAACTGAATCGGGATAGTGGGAGGATCAAGAAAGGGAGGGGGAAGAGTTTTGTTTTGAGACAGGGTCTTGCTCTGCAGCCCAGGCTGGTCCTGAACTCACTATGGAGCTCAGGCTGGCCTTGGACTCACAGCAATCCTCCTGCCTCAGCCTCCTAGGGTGGTGCACGCCAGTAATCCCAGCACTTGGGAGGCTGAGGCAGGAGGATTGCTGTGTGTTGAAGGCCAGCCTGGGCTACATAGTGAGTACAGGGCCAGCCTGGAATTCAGAACAACCCTGTCTCAAAATAATAAATTAATAAGTAAAAAAAAAAAAAATGGGGCTGAGCTGGATCCTTGGCTTAGGCCTTTAATCCCAGCACTTAGGAAGGCTGGGGGAGGAAGATTGCAAGTTCCAGCTCAGCCTGGCTAACCTGGTAAATTCTGTCTCAAACAACAAACCAGGGTCTGAGGATGTTGCTTAGATGAAGGCCCTGGGCCTGAGGACCCCCTTCCCCACAAGAAGAGCAAAAAGTGAGGATGTCTATGTCAGGCAGAGCTTGGTTCAAACCCTCTGCCTGTGGTTTCACTTGCTGTGGTTTCAGTTATTCACAGTCAAGCTAGGTCTAAGAACATTCAATGGAAAATTCTAGAAATAAAAAATTAGTAAGTTCCAAATAACATTAAAGTATTGCATCATATATTTTCTCTTTTATTGCTATTGTTAATTTTTTTTTGAGAGAGGGTCTCTCTGTAGTCCAGGCTGGTCCTGAACTGACTTTGCATACATAGTGAGTTCAGGACCAGCCTGGGTTACAGAGCAAGACCCTGTCTCAAAAACAAAAGGAAACAAAAAAAAAAAAATAAAAAAGGGGCTAGGAATGTGGCTCAGCAAAGTCCTGGATTCCATCCCTGGGGCTACAAGAAAGAAAAGAAAAAGAAAAAAAAGTGGGAAGGAAAGAAGACACAAGTAGTCACACCCAGACGATAGCAAATTAGTCTATCTAACCCTCATACTAACGAAGAGTATGAATATCCTTAAAATTATAGCAAGGACAGAGGGTTAGGGAGTGACTTGTCCAAGCTCACATGTCCACACTGAGCTCAAATGCTGGTCCAGGGGGTTCTGTTGCCCATCTGGCTTTGAGATGGGCCCCAGGGCCTTGTACATGCCAGGGAAGTACCTCATAGCCAAGCTGCATCCCCACTTACCCAATGCTGCTTCTTTTTATTTTAATGCTTCCTTTTAAAATTTTAAAATTATTTTAATTTTTATTTATTTTTGAGACAGGGTCTTGTTCTGTAGTCCAGGCTGGTCCTGAACTCACTATGGAGCCCAGGCTACACTCATGGCAATTCTCCTGCCTCAGCCTCCAGAGTGCTGGGATAACAGGTGTGTACCAACACACCTGGCTTTATGTGGTGCTGGGAACTGAACTCAGGGCTGTGTGCTTGTTAGGCAAGATCTTTAACCACTGTACCATTAGCCCCAATTGGTTCTATAGTTTCTTTTGCTGTTGATTTCTGGTTTCATTCCACTATGATTTAAAAATTGCAGGGAATTAGCTCAATTCATATTTATTTACTTATTTTTATTTTGAGGAAGAGTTTTGCTGTATTGTCCAGGCTGGTCTTGAACTCACTCTGGAACCCAGGTTGGCCTTGAACTCCCAGCAATCCTCCTGCCTCAGCCTCCTGAGTGCTGGGATTACAGGTGTGCAACCTCGTGCTCAGCTTCTGTGGTGCTGGGGAATCGAACTCAGGACTTTGAGCTTGCTAGGCAAGTGTCTAGACTACTGTGCTATTTCTTCAGCTCCTGTGTGTATTAGTTTAAGCAGGCCTTATTCCCAGGGATAGGGCCTATTTTAGAAAAAGTCCCAGGTGCCGCTGAGGAAAAAGCGCATCCTGGGGACATGGGAGGGAACTGTCTGCAGTTACCTGTCACACCCATCGCGCCATGACACAATGTTGTTTTTTGTCTGGCGGACCTATTTGTGAAGTCCGTAATAGGATGGTAGCAGTC
Organism: Ctenodactylus gundi; assembly: GCA_004027205.1. Taxonomy (NCBI): domain Eukaryota; kingdom Metazoa; phylum Chordata; class Mammalia; order Rodentia; family Ctenodactylidae; genus Ctenodactylus; species Ctenodactylus gundi. The sequence goes on along the minus strand of PVKB01002728.1, from coordinate 14,781 downwards.
TGACCTTTTACATTCAGTACTTTCTGCCTTGTGTAACTGGGCGCGCCTGTATTGGGCGGGTATATAACTGACTGCTTCCGGAGGGACTGTTTCTCGGTAGCAGTGGATAGCAGCCATCTTTGTCTCTTTCGATGTGTTTTGGTTTGAAGTCTGCAGTGTCTGAGAACAGCAGTTACTCCTGGGTTCCGGGCTCAGAAGCATGCAGTATTTCCCTTCAGTCTGTGTGCTTCTTTGTGGGCATAGTGTGTGTGTGTGTGTGTGTGTGTGTGTGTGTGTGTGTGTGTGTGTGTTTTTAATTTTTATTTTTGAGGCAGGGACTTGGTCTGTAGCCCAGGCTGGTCCTGAACTCACTATGGAGCCCAGGGTGGCCTTGGACTCAGGGCAATCCTCCGGCCTCAGCCTCCCGAGTGCTGGGATTACAGGCGTGGACCACCATGCCTGGCTTATGTGGTGCTGGGGAATCGAACACCGGGCCTTGCACTTGTAGTTCCTCCCACTCCTCCTGGCATTGATCTATTTCTTCAACCTTGTCCTCAAAGTCTGAAATTCTGTCCTCGCAATGTTCGAGCTGATGTCCCCTACTTTCAAATGAATTTTTTCATATCCTGAACTTCAGCTGTGTTTTTTTTTTTTTCAGATTTTCCACTTCCTATCTTGTGTGGCCTTATTTATCTCAGCCAGCTTTTCATCTGTGTCTTCTGTAGGCTCAGTAACATTTGCATTCATTGGGGCCATTATTTGTTTAGTAAGTTTTTCTTTAAGCTCACTGATCATTACTTGCGCTTCTTTGAGAATGTCTTGTTTGGGGGCTGGAGGAATGGCACAGAGGTTATAGCGCTTGCCCAGCAAGAACAAGGCCCTGAGTTTGATTCCCCAGCACCACATAAGTCTTGCGTGGTGGTACATGCCTGTAATCTCAGCACCTGGGAGGCTGAGGCAGGAGGGTTGCCATGATTCTGAGCCTAGCCTGGGATACACAGTGAGTTCAGGAGCAGCCTGGACTACAGTGCAAGACCCTGTCTCAAAAAAAAAAAAAGTCTTGTTTGAACTGTCTGCATAAACCAACTGGTCTACTTGGTGTTTCACTTCCTTTCTGAGCAGTTCCACTATTTCCAGGCCTGTGACACTAGCTTCCAGGAAGGCAGCGTTCCTGTGTGTGTCCTGCTGCCTTCCCATGATTCCCTTGCTGAGAGACTATGCTTTAATGGCCTAGCTAGGATGCTTCTCTGTGTAGTATGAGTGCCTGTGTGGTGAGCCAGAGCTCAGAGTGCAGGGCTGTGTAGGCAGTGAGGACTCACCTGTCTGAGGCTTCTAACGTGTCCTGTTCTCTGCCAGGCTCCTCAGCAAAGCTCTGTGCTCCGTCCTGGCTTCCCTCCATGGGAAGGGTGGGCTCTCGGCCCTCCGCAGCCTGCTGTCACCTGCTGCCGCTGTGACCAGACGGCTCAGGTTGGCAGCTTTTCTCCCTTCTCTGCCACTGCCTCTCGGGCCAGCTCCTTCCAAGTCGCTACTTAAGAGTTTCCCCAAAATGCCTGGTGTGTGGCCTGCCTGCGGCTTCTTTTTCCTAAAACAGTCCAGACTGAGGTCTTTTCAAAATGGCTCCTATTACGTCACTTCCTGGTATGGCTCTGGTAAAAACTGCTTCTTCTGGGCTGGTTGGCACGGCAGTCTGGGGCCCTTTCAGGGGGAGCTTGCAGCGTAGGTGCACAGTTTGCACCTCAGCTTGTAGGCCTGCTCTCCTGGAGGCTGGAGCGGCCATGTTAGTGTTTATTCCCGCGGCTCCTGGCTCTGGGTTGGCGTCAAACTCGGGGAAGTCTCCTGCCTCAGCCTTCTAAATACTGAGATTACAGCTGTGTGCTGCCACACCTGGCTAATTTTTATGTGGTGCTGGGGGGTCGCATGCAGAGTCCTGTGCGTGCTAAAGTGCAAACACTTTAACCATCAAGCTATACTTCAGTTCCTGGAAGTTCATTCGGTTTTCTTTCTTTCTTTCCTTCCTTCTTCGCTCCCTCCCTCTATCTTTTTCTTTCTCTCTTTGTTTCTTTCTTTCTTGAGACAAGGTCTTGCTGTGTAGTCCAGGCTGAGTGACTTAGCACTCAGTCTCCCCAGTGCCGGCCTGCCTGGCTGACAACTTCCTTTCTTTGCAAATGTATCTTTGTCTCACTTGTTGTAAAAGCATTTTTTTTTCCTTTTTTCTTTAGTACTGGGGATCAGACCCTGGGACATCGCACTGGGCCACAACTGCAGACTTTGTTTTCTTTTTGAAGGCAGGGTTTCATTCTGTAGCCCAGGCTGGGCCTGAACTCACTATGCAGCTTAGGCTGGCCTTGAACTCATGGTAATCCTCCTGCCTCAGCCTCCTGAGTGCTAGGATGACAGGCGTGTACCAACATGCTCAGCTTCACATGGACCCAGGGAGCTCGCAGTTGTTAGACAAGGCTTTAACCACTGAGCCGCACCCCAACCCTATTTTTTGTCCCAGCACTCGGGAGGCTGAGACAGGAGAATTTCTGTGAGTTTGAGGCCATCCTGGGCTGCATAGTGAGTTCAGAACCAGCCTGGGCTACAGAGCAAGACCCTGTCTAAAAAAAAAAAAAGAAGAAATGGAAGAAAGGGGGAGGGTTTGTGAGGGATCGACAGCGTTGTCTTTTATTCTAAGGTATTTTTATCACACCTCACATAGCAGATGTCTCTGTTCAGGCTGCTATAACAAAACGCCATATACCAGATGGTTCATCAACAACAAGCGTTTGTTACTTACAGTTCTGCAAGTGGGATGTGTGTGAGGACCGGTTTCTCCTGCCAACCTCTTTTCCCTCCGAGAGCCTTTGCACTGAGCTACATCCCTAGTCCTTTCTTAGAAAAAGTTACATTTATTATATTTATTTGTTTATTTACTTAGTACTGGGGTCAAGCTCAGAGCCTTCCCATTGATCTATATCGAGGCCAATTTTTATTTATTTATTTATTTTTAAGACAGGGTCTCGCTCTGTAGCCCCGGCTGGTCCTGAACTCACTATGGAGCCCAGGCTGGCCTTGGACTCACAGCAATCCTCCTGTCTCAGCCTCCCAAGTGCTGGGATTACAGGTGTGCGCCACAATGCCCAGTTTACATGGTGCTGGGGAATCGAATTTAGGGCTGTGCAGTTGCTAGGCAAGCACTTTAACCGCTGTACCATTCCTCCAGTCCCTATTTTTATTTTTAATTTAGCAATGGGCTCTTGTTAGGTCACCAAGTTGCCTCAGGCGGGGTTTCAAACTTGCAATTCTCCTGCCTCAGCTTCCCAGAGTGCTGGGATCACAGGCCTGAGTTATTAGGCCCTGTTTACAATTCTTTCTTTTTTTGAGGCAATGTCTAGCTCTGTAGCCCAGGCTGGTCCTGAACTGACTATGTAGCCTAGGCCGGCCTCAAACTCATGGCAATCCTCCTGCCTCAGCCTCCTCGGGGCTGGGATTACCGGTTTGGGCCACCACACTGGACTGTTATGTGATGCTAGGAAATCAAGCCCAGAGCCGCGCACATGCCTGGATAGGCCCTGAGCTATGCCTTCATTTTTTTATTTTTTTAAATTTTGCAACAGAGTCTTGCTAAATTGCCCAGGCTGGGCTTGCACTTGAACTTACCATCCTCTTTCTTGAATATTGGGATCACAGACCTGGGTTACCACACCAGGCACCTTCCTGACGCATCCTCCCGTACCCAACAGGAGCTCAGTTCCCCTGGGTCCCTATCATAAGGCCCGGACTTCCACCTTCCGACTACACCTTGCGCCAATATTGGGGTTTGGGATTCAACATGCGCATTTTGAGGACTTGGAAACACTCCTACCCTGCCAGGGTGGGAGGAAAAAAGACACTGCAGAGGGGAAGAGGAGGCTGAAGGGGCAGCAGGGGCAAAGGCCCTGGGGCAAGGAGGAGGTTGGCAGCTCCAAAGAGCAGCAGGCCCGCCTGGGGGGCTGTGCCGCCTCCCAGCTCTGGGGGGTGGCGGGGGAGGTGCTACGGCCCCTTTGGCAGCGCGGAAGTAGCGCGCCCTCTTCTGGTGACAAAGAGAATGGCATCCCGAGGCGCTATCGTGTACCAAGGTCCTGGGTTTCACATTTAAAAAAAAGCCACGAGCAGTGGTGCACGCCTGTAATCCCAGCACTCGGGAAGCTGAGGCAGGAGGATTGCCATGAGTTCGAGCCCAGCCTGAGCTCCATAGTCAGTTCGGGACCAGCTTGGGCTACAGAGCGAGACCCTGTTTCAAAACAAAAAACAAAACAACAGCAAACCTGCAACCCGCCTCCCACGACAGGACATCTTCAGGCAATCGTAGGACACGTGTTCATGCCACCGGAGGGCTCGAGGCCAGGATCCGTGTTCTGCCAGTGTCGAAGAATGAACACTGCGAACAGAGAAACAGCTTTTTTTTTTTTTTTTTTTTTTTTTTTTTTTGAGACACTTACCTGACCTGTGGTGGCGCCGGCCTATCATCTCAGCCTTCTGGGAGGCTGAGGCAGGAGGATGCCAAATTCAAGCTCAGCCCGGGAGGTTCAGCGGATTAGTGAGCCTCCGTCTCGGAATATTACATGCGCTCAGTGCAAAGGCCCTGGGTTCAATCCCCAGCACCGGAAAAACGTAAATAAAATAAAAAGCATTTATTTCAGTATGAAATTTGAAAATGGTGTACTTCAAAAGCCGCACATTCTGATCATAAAAATAGAGGGCAGTCGAGGGAGGGCGGGGAGAAGAGTGTGGGTGGGAGAGGGGCGGATCGGGGGCGGCGACCCCACCGAAGAGTCTGTGGCATTCCGGGAACGCTCTGCGTCGGCGGGCGCCCCTTGGAAGGCCAAGGCCGGGGAGCCTGGCTCGGCCACGTAGGAGTCCCCGCTCTGCCCCCGCGCCCCAGGCTCCCCAGGCACAACAGGTTCTAGCGGAATTTTGGAGGGAGCACAGCGCCACCTTTCGGACGGCTTGCAAACTACAGGCTCCAAATGACTCCACGTTCGCGGAGCAACATTCCTTCCGCCTGTCATGACTTCCGGAACCCGAGTTTATTGCCCCCGTTGCGATAAAGAGCAGGTGACACGCAGAAGTTATCACGAACAGGAAGCGGAGGTGGCAATGTCCACTCTCATTCCGAGGTCTGCGCAGCACTGCAAAAGAATACCACCAGGACTTTTATTATTGATTGATTGAGACAGGGTCTCGCTCTGTAGCCCAGGCTGGTCCTGAGCTCACTATGCAGCCCAGGCTGGCCTTGGACTCACAGCAATCCTCCTATCTCGGCCTCCCGAGTGCTGGGATTCCAGGCGTGCCCCAGCACGCCCAGCTGTATGTGGTGCTAGGGAATCGAACCCAGGGCCTTGTGCTTATAAGGCAAGTGCTTTAACTGCTGTGACGTTCTCCAGTCCCCCTATATTTTGTCTTATTTTAGGGGTACTGAAAATTGAATCCAGGGCCTTGGAACTGAGCTACATCCCTGTCCCCACCCCACCCCCATCATTTTTGCTTTTTGAGACCACCACACCCGGCGTATGTGGTGTGGGGGGGGGAATCGAACCCAGGGCCTTGTACTTGGGAGGCAAGCGCTTTAACTGGAATGCTGCCAACACAGCGAAATGATGACTATTTGGGGCGGCAGGTACACCCATTCATTTCTCTGACCTGATTACTACGCATTGCACACCTGTATCAAGACCACACTGTTGCCAGGATGGTGATGCACGCCTGGAATCCCAGTACTTGGGACGCTGAGGCAGGAGGATTGCGATGAGTTTGAGGCCATCCTGGGGCTACATAGTTCTACCCTGCCTCAAACAACCAAAACCAAAAAGCAAACACAACACACAACACAGGAATATATGCAGTTATTATGTGTCAGTTAACTAGGACACTAAAGTCAGAGAGTGCTAAATGCCCTGCTGGCCTGCAGATGACCTCACCTAACTGGGCTGGCACCAGCACTTTCTTTTTGTCATGCAGCAGTGTCCACCGAGGAGAAGGCTGAGGTTCTTAAAGTCTCTTCTCTTGCAACCAGCAAAGCCCCGGGCAGAGGGCAGCCCTTGCGTCTGCTCTGTGTGCCACGCCTGCAGGGCCTCTCCCTGCTGGGCTAGCCTGCTCCAGCCAAATCCACCTTCACTCCTAGTTCTCCGCTCAGCTACCTGGTTGTCTCATCAAGGATATAAAATATTAGAAAAAATATTTATTTTTGAGACAGGGTCTCGCTCTGTATCCCAGGCTGGTCCTGAACTCACTACGGAGCCCACATTGGCCTTGAATTCACAGCAATCCTCCTGTCTCAGCCTCTGAATGCTGGGATTACAGGTGGGCGCCACTGTACCCTGTTTATGTGGTGCTGGGGAATCAAACTCAGGTACTTAGCACTTGCTAGATAAGTGCTTTAACTTCTGAGCCATTCCTCCAGCCCTAAGGAAAAAAAACAATTTCAAATTTAACTGGGGATCAAGCCCAGGGCCCTCTTACTGAGCTACAACCCCAGCTCACTTCTAAAATTTTCTGATTTTGATAAAGGGTCTCACTAAGTTGTTAGGTTGCCCAGGGTGGGCTCAAATTTGTAATCCTCCTGCCTCAGCCTCCCAGGGTGCTGGAATTGCAGGCTTCACCTTGGGGCCCTGACTTAGCGTTGTGACTTCTGCAAAGGAAACAGGCCCTACCTTCCTGTTTCCTCTGGCTTCCTGTTGCAGGTGACAAGTCTCAAGGGTCAGTGGCTCTGGGCAGGGGTGGCTTATGCAGAAAAGCCCTGAGGTAACAGCCCACGGCACCTTCCCTGTCTGTGACCCCCAACCCAGAAGCCTCAGGCAGGCCTTTGGCCCGGGATGCAGGCTGCCTGGTCCCTGAGCAGCTGTGCTAGGATGGGGTGGGCGGTGCTGCCGGAGGAAAGGGGTCCCGCTATCAGCCCACCTGTGGGGGTAACCTGGGCTCAGGGGGCCTGTAACACCTTTTGAGACTGTTCTGCCCCTGCAGTAAGGGAAGAGCAGCAGAGCCCAACTCAGACTGGTCAGCACGTGACCGGACTTCTGTAACTAGTGTACCGAAGGCTGGGCTTACCATAAACAGAGATTTGTCTGGCTCATGGGCCTGGAGGCTGGAGGTCCAACATGGAGGGACCCAGACCTGGCGAAGAGATTTTTGTTTTTGGTTTCGATTTTGAGAAAAGGTCTTGCTAATTTACCAAGTTGCCCAGGCTGGGCTTGAATTTGGGGTCATCCTGCTCAGCCTCCCAGGGTGCTAGGATTATAGGCATGGGAACAGATTAAGGACCTTCTTAACTCTTGCCAACTCACCAGGGCCGGGCCCTCAGGACCTGGCTTCCCTTGCCAGCACTGTTCCGTGGGGGATTAAGTTTCTTCTTTCTTTTCTTTTCCTTTATTTTGATTTATTTATTTATGTTGAGACAACTCTGTAGTCCAAACCAGTCCTGAAGTCACTATGGAGCCCAGGCCAGCATCAAATTCACAGTGATCCTCCTGCCTCAGCCTCCCCTGAGTGCTAGGATTACAGTCATGCGCCACCATACTCGGCTTACATGGTGCTAGGGCATCAAGCTCAGGGCCTTGAACTTGCTAGGCAAGCACTGTAATTGCTGTGCTATTTCTCCAGCCCCTGGGGATTCAGTTTCATGTGAACTTGGAGAACATTCAAAATGTAGCACGCCAGATTTAATGAACACACACTCATACACACACCCAGAATACATGGTGAGTTGCAATGAAATGTAACTATTCATCCATTCAATAAAACTTTATTGAGCATCTGCTATATGCCCACAAGAGAATGCACCAGGGCACAGCGGTGAGTAATGCAGAGTCCTGCCCTCAGGTGGATTCTGTTCTAGCTGAGAAAAAAGCTCCTAATCAGTCAACATCGGACATACAGAGGGACTGGTGATGTGAGCCTCACCTGGAACTTTTTATTTTATGTATGTGTTTATTTCTGAGACAGGATCTCACTCGGTAGACCAGGTTGCTCCTGAACTCACTATGTAACTCAGGCTGGCCACGGCAACCCTCCTGCCTCAGTCTCCCCAGTGCTGGGATTACAGGTGTGTGCTCCCATGCCCAGCTTTATGTGGCACTGGGGAATCGAACTCATAGCCTTGTGCTTGCAAGGCAAGTGCTTTAACCACTGTACCATTCCTCCTGCCTCACTGTATGTATTTTTTACTGCAATGGTCAGGCCTAGAACCTCGTGTATGAGAGACAAGTACATGCTATTCCTTCAGATAAATGTAACATGTAATTAAGTAAATTAATTTAATATGTAATTTAAAAATTTCCAAGCCAGGCCATGTGGCACAGTTCCAAGTTCAAGCCCAGCGCAGCCCACTGAGTGACTGAGTGAGACTCTGACTCAAAAACAAAAATAAAGAAGGGGCTAGAGGGGCTGGGACGTAGCTCAGTGCCCAGAGGGCCTGCTCAGCAAGCACACGGGTCTGGGCTCGATTCCCCAGCACTGCACAAGCGGGATATGATGGTGAACTGTAATCCTCACACTGGGGAAGCTGAGACAGGAGGATTGCCATGCATTTGAAGCTAGTCTAGGCTACACAGGAGCTCAGGACCAACCTGGACTGAAGACTAGGATCCTGTCTCAACCCCCCCCTACCCCCCCCAAAAAAAAAAACCCAGCAAACAAAACAAAAACCCAGCTGGGGGGTGTAGCTCAGCGTGAAGGCCTTGGGCTTAACTTTCAGTACTGGCCTCCATGGCACTGGAGAATCAAACTCAGGACCTTCCGCTAGCTGGGCAAGTTCTAAAATTTAAATTAAATACAACTTGAAATTTAAAAAAATTACTTTATTTATCTGCTCCTTTATACAGATCGAACCCAGGGATTCTCTGCCACTGAGGTTCGCCCCAGGCTCCTTGTCTTTTTCTTTCTGTTTTTCTCAGACAGGGCTTTATTGATCTGTCTGCCATGGGCTCACACTCGAGATCCTCCTGCCTCAGCCTCCATAGTGCTGGGATTACAGGATGCAGCACCAGGCTGGGTGTAACTTTTCCATCTTCAGCACTAAACCGGATGCCCCAAATAGTGTCATTTCATCACCAGCATGTGTCAGGTTACCAGTGGCCACGTGTGCCTGGTAGGATGACTGTACTGGGCAGCACAGTTTTTAAGCTGTCCAAAAATCAAGTCTCCTCAGGGGAAGGTACTGGAACAACATAGGAGGGACGGGGAGAGGGTGGGCTGGCTCAGGCAGAGAAGCCATCCCACAGTTACCAGCCATCTTGCCCCCCGACCGCCTGGCTGGCTTGTAGGGAGGGGGCTCTGGCCCCTGCTCTGGCTCCACAGAACCCTGTAAGGTGTACATGCTTGGGATGTGCCCCAGTTTAGGGGACAGCTGGCAGCTCCACTGCCCTCCCCAAGGAAGTGCTGTAGGGCTCTCGGCTGGGGGAGAACAGGTGAAGGGGTGTGATGAGCCAGCACTGGGGCCTGTCTTCATTTGTAAGTTTGAAATTTGGGGCTGGGGACATAGCTCCGTGGCTAAAGTGCTTGCCTAGCAAGCGCAAGGCCTTGGGTTCGATTCCCAGGCACCATATAGGCTGGCTGTGGTGATGCACACCTGGAATCTCAGCCCACCAGAGGCTGAGGCAAGAGCATAGCTGTGAGTTTGAGGCTGGTCTGGGTTGCATAGTGAATTCAGGATCAACCTGGACCACAGAGCAAGGGCCTGTGTCAAAACAGTAAAAAGAATCTGTACTCATGAAGCTCTATTCTAATCGGCTCAGCAATCCGTTGTTTCTTCTTGAAACAGGATCTCGCTCTGTAGCCCAGTCTGGTCCTGAACTCACTGTGTAGCCCAGGTGGGCCTCAAACTCCCAGCAATCCTGCTGTCTCAGCCTCCCGAGTGCTGGGATTACAGGTGTGCGCCACCACACCCAGTTTATGTGGTGCTGGGGAATGGAACTCAGGGCCTTGTGTACATAAGGAAAGTGTTCTGTGGTTAGGCTACATCCCTATTATTTTTATTTTGAGACAGTCTCCCTACATTGTCCAGGCTGGCCTTGAACTTGCAATCCTCGTCCTGCCTCAGCCTCCCAGGTAGCTAGGATTACGGGCCTGAAACATTTGGCTGGAACAGCATTGCGTGGATGGGGATGTACCTTATCTGATCCATGCCCTGTCAATGGCTGTCTGTGCTGTTTGTCCCTTCCTGGCTATCCTGAACAAGCTGCTGTGAACATTCATGTACAATCTCTCTCTCTCTAGCCCAGGCTGGTCCTGAACTCACTATGGCGCCCAGGCTGGCCTTGGACTCACATCAATCCTCCTGTGGGCTGGGATTCAAGGCATGGGCCAGCACCGCGCCTGGTTTATGTGGTGCTGGGGAATCCAACAATCCAACCCAGAGCCTTGCGCTTGCCGGGCCCGCGCTCTAACCCCTGAGCTACTCCCTTCACCCTTGTTTATTTGAGACAGGGCTTCACTGCATTGCTAAGCTGCCTGGGCTGGGCTCAAACTTGGAGTCCTCCTGTCTCAGCCTCCCAAAGTGCTAGAGTTCCCGGCGTGCACCACCGGGCCGGGAAACTTTTTTTTTGTTGTTTTTTTAGGCTTTCCTGCCTCGGAGTGCCTGGGGGCGCCGGCGGCCTGCCCACCTTGTGTCCCAGCGCAGCCGCCCGCGCCCCCGCCCAGCCTGCGCTCCGCGCCTCCTCCGGGCGGCCGTGAGGCCTGCACTGTGCAGGGGTGAAGTCCAAAGTTCAGTGCCTTCGCTAAGCGCAGGGATAAATATGAACCTTGGAGAATTTCCCCAGCTCCAATGTAAACAGAGCAGGCAGGGGCCCTGATTCACCGGCCGCTGGGGCTGGGCGGGGGGCTGGGGGCGCCCCGGGGCTCGGCTAGTGGGACTGGGGGGCCGTGGGAGCGAGGAGCCAGGCTTGGGACCAGGAGACGGCCGCAGGCCGCGGGCGGGGAGGCGGCCAGCTCGGAGGCGGCGGCCCGGGCCGCGTGGCGCTGGAGCCATGGTGTCCAAGCTGAGCCAGCTGCAGGCCGAGCTCCTGGCCGCCCTGCTCGAGTCCGGCCTGAGCAGAGAGGCGCTGATCCAGGCGCTGGGCGAGCCGGGGCCCTACCTGCTGGCGGGGGACGCGCCCCTGGACAAGGGCGAGGTCTGCGCGGGGCCTCGGGGCGAGCTGGCCGAGCTGCCCAACGGGCTGGGGGACACGCGGGGCTCCGAGGACGACACGGACGACGATGGTGAAGACTTCACGCCACCCATCCTCAAGGAGCTGGAGAGCCTGAGCCCCGAGGAGGCGGCCCACCAGAAGGCCGTGGTGGAGGCGCTCCTGCAGTAAGGCCCTTCCCCGCCCGCGCCATCCAGCCCGGCGACCCCACAGTTCTCAGGAGCTGTGGCCTCGCACGGGGTTGACGGAAGGGAGGGGCAATCCTGGCTCTGAGACTGGGGTCTCCAGGCCCCTGTCCCCCTCTGCCGAGCCGCGGCCACCTTAGGATGTGGGGACCCACCCGGGGGAGGCCCTGGGATGGAGGGTGACGATCCCGAGCCCTGGAGAGCCAGAGGATGGTGGAAATCGTCCGCCAGCTGCCCCAACAGCTCCATCTCGGAGCCCTAAGCTGCCATCTGGATGGCCCATTGTGGGCAGGGGTGCCAGGAAGGACCCCCGGGCAGGTGCAGCAGTGCCTGGGGCTCGAGGGGCTTTCCTGCATCCCCCCCCACCCCCCAGGGACTCCGCACTGGGATGGAAAGCCCTGGGCTTCCTTACCTGGGGCAGATGGCGCCGTGGGGTGGGGGTTGCTGGCTTTCCCCGCCGGGCCCACGGCCGCGTTGGAAGCCCCCCAAGCGCTGGCCGGCTCCCCATCTCCCGGGCGAGGACTGGGTGGGTCCCGGCTGGATGCCTCCCCTCTCCTCAGCAGAGCTGACCTGGTTACTAATTACCCACGCGCTTTATTATTTCTCTTTTTATAAATTTATAAATGGCAAAAGGCTCTGATAAGGCCTGTGATCATTAACTCGCAGGCACGGTGGCCGGGCAGGCCTCCCACCCGGTGGAGGGGGGGAGTGTGGCCCCCGGGGTGAGGGGAGGGTGCTAGGCCCGCGGGGACCACCCGCCCTAAAGCCTGGCCAGCCCTTCCCGGGCAGCTGCCACCGGCCAGAGGCTGACTACTTGGGGTTGACACTTCCTGGGTCACCTTTCCCATAAGGATAAGGTGAGCTCTGGGCGAAAGCTGCGCAGAGAGGTAAACTGAGACCTCGAGTGGGACGGTGCTTGGCAGGGGGCGGCTGAGAGGTTTGAGCTCCAAACTCCCTGCCCTTTGCGAGGTTCTGTCTTTTCTGTCCAAGGTCCTGATGCCAGCTGGGTGGGGGCGGGCTGGCTCCGGCCTTCCCGCGGGTGGCCGGGAGCCCCCGAGACCGGGGCAGGCACGGGGCGCAGCCAGGGCCCGGACTTGGCAGCAGGACGAGGGCAAAGGGCCTGGGAGCCGCAGGGGAGGGGCAAAGGGCCAGGCGGCGGCAGACCCGGGCCAGGGCAGCGGGGACCGGGTGGGGCTGGGCCTGGCCTGCTGGGGCCCGCAGGAGGGGGCCCTGGGGACCTCTGGGTGCTGGTGGGGGCAGGGGGTGCCCAGGGCCTTCTTACCTGTCTGGGTGGGACCCTCGGAGGGAGGGGAGGCCACGTCCTCAGCATCCCACGGGGACCAGAGGTCACAGTGGAGCAGCAGGGAGCTGGAAGCCAGGGAGAAGGGTGGCAGGCAGCGGAGGAAGCCGGGCAGACGGAGCCAGGCTGGGCGGCCCAGAGGGGAGAGGGGCGCTGCGGACGCCCAGGGGCAGGGGACCAAGCGAGGTGCCAGGCCGGCGGCGGCAGAGTACCGCCCGAATCCCCGATCGGGTTTTCTTTAATGCTAACAGCGTGCTATTTACTTTCCATTTAAATTTGAGATGTTGCTATAAATTATCAACCAGCTCCTTGTTCCTGTAGAGTTTATAACTAACTACCTGGGTTACTTATTGTTCAGGTAACAAAGGGATTTGAGAACGCCCCAGGGATAAAGGTGGGGCCTGTGGGGCAGGGGAGGGGGAGGCTGGGGGACCCCCGTGGAAGCCTGGGCCTCGGGAGCTTGGGAGCTTTGGGAGCGGAGGCTGCTTCCCTGGAGAGACTGGCGGTTGGGCAGTTCTAGGTCCCAGCCCTGTATTTGAGGTCACAGCAGGATTTCCACTGCATGACCTTGGGAAGTCTTTTTCCCCCTCCCCTGCCTCAGTTTCCCTATGGAGACAAACCCCCTGCCTTGGTTCCCTGCTCAGCCCCACCAACTTCCCTGCCCTATTTCCAGGCCTCTCTTTCCTTCACCCCTTCTGCTCCTGTATCATTCTCTTTGCTGTCCTTCAGGAACTGAACCAGGGAATTCGCACCTCAGGGCCTTTGCATGTACTCTGCCTGCTGCTTGGAACTCATACCCTGTCTGCCTTCAGCTTCCTGTTACCCCATCCGTGCATGTGAAACCCTGCCTCTATCACTCTTTCCCCCACTTTCATTTATTTTCCCTTGACCTTTGCCATTTTGTCATTATTATTTTATTTATTTCTGTAACCTGCCATGAAAACCGGGAGGGAGCTGTTTGGGGGCAAAGCTCACCCTGCCACTCACCGCTAGGGCCATCCAGACCCCTCACACAGCCCCGTGACTGCCACACCACACACACCAGTGACAGGGGTGCCCTGCCGCAGCTGAGGCAGCCATGGGGACCGGGCCTCTTTCCTGGGTGTCCCTGCAGATCACCCGGTCCCTGAGCCGTCGCACCAGGGTACCGAGATCTGGGGAGAAGCAGACACAGATGTGACATCCCGGGTGGGGGCCACATGGCCGGTGCTCCTGTCCCGGCTCGGCCCCCTCCAGCTTAGGCAGGTGCCTTCTGTTTCCTGAGCCTCAGTTTCCCCCAGAGGAAACTGACGCCTGCAGCGTTCGATGGCGTGATACCTGTGGGACAGCTCCTGCAGCACAGGCGCCGGGGCCTTGGCCTTTTGGGCCTGAGCCGGTAACGCTGTGCGCAGAGCCAGGTTCTCAGGGACGGAGTGAGAGACAGACAGACATGCAGAGAGAGGACATGGAAAGGCAGACAGAGGCCGACTCCATTAGCTCTGCAGAAAACTGGCACCATGTTTTCTTCCAGAAAAGGGACAGACGGACCCTCGTGGCTTTCTGTCTCCTCCCCAACATCTGCCTGTCCATTTGTGAGACAGGGTCTCGCTCTGCAGCCCAGGCTGGTCCTGAACTCACTATAGAGCCCAGGCTGGCCTTGGACTCAAGGCAATCCTCCCACCTCAGCCTCCCAAGTACTGGGATTGCAGGTGCCTACCACCACACACGTGACCAATCATTACATGGCCCTGCGGGGCGAAGCCCTGGACCTTGCATGCACCAGGCAAGCGCTGTAACCACCTAACTGCACCCCAGCCCCTAGCTGGCATTTTCAGTTCACTTTGTTGTGGTGAATTTGCTGTTCAAGTCAAAGACTTTTGAACACAATGGAACAGTGGCTCATGCCCTTGACTGCGTCTGCATCTGCAGGTGGGGTCTGCGGGGTGCATGTGTGCGTGCGTGCGTGTGTGCACGTGTGCCCACGCGCGCGCGCGTGTCAGCTGGCTGGCCTTGGGATTTGACCCGGTGTAGGATAAGCAGTGCTCAGGCAGGGATGGGACAGTGGTAGCCCTGACTGTCCAGCTGGGGGCAGGGAGGCCCTTCTCTCTAGGACAGGAAGGGAGAGAGGGTTGCGAGACAGGAGCCTGGAGGGTGATGGCAGTGGCCAGGGCAGAGAACATGTTTGCTGACCGCCCAA